>JBAMJV010009643.1:0-18620 GCA_037951105.1 Echinarachnius parma
TTCTATTTTTTGCGAATGTACCGTGTTCAACATCGCTCACTGCGGGGAGAGCGAAACAGATTACAAAGTGATCGCTGATGCGTATCTGGCAATTTCGGAAAATGTTACGTTGCCTGTTTTAAAAGACGAAATACACGTTGATGCATTGGGGATTATATCCAAAACCTCTTGCAACTAAACAAATATGTCTTACAGATTACAGAATACATATTGATAGCACGTTTGAAAATGCCAAAGGCCATATAAATACATTTGAATGAACCCCATCACCAAAACAAGATCAAACAGGGCTTCGACTTACAAATGAATGTTAAGACATTACATAAACACCCGTCTAGAAAATAGCCGAATGCAGAGGAACCAATATGAGCGCATGGCATAGCGACAGGGCACACACAAACACACGCACACATTCACCTATGGTCATGCGTCACGAGGTCGCCTCCTTTTGCGTTACAAGCCGATTTGAGATCCTGCGAGAGAATGTATATTGTACTCTACATGCAGCTATGGCGCCAATACACACATAAAACTGACCTTTACGTCTGATTTTGTCGTCTGGGTTCATTTATAACATTTACGTAAGGAAATACAATTTCTGAAAGTGGAAGCTCATTTTTTAAAGACAACTTTGACGAGTCGATCTTCAACATTCAGAGGCATCTGTAGGGTAATATAACGGATGACATTTGTATCCAATATGTATTCTGTAATCTGTAAGACATATTTGTTAAGTTGCAAGAGGTTTTGGATATAATCCCCAATGCATCAACGTGTATTTCGTCTTTCAAAACAGGCAAAATAAAAAATGTCCGAAATTGCCAGATACGCATCAGCGATCACTTTGTAATCTGTTTCGCTCTCCCCGCAGTGAGCGATGTTGAACACGGTACATTCGCAAACAAATAGAAGCATCGGACAATCCCCAGGGGCCAAACTTTGGAGGCGCAAAGGATCCCTTTATCCACGGGTACACCCCGGGAGACTCATATTTTTTGATTTGTTACATTCTCCTCTTAATATTCATAATGTTCAACAATCAGTACGCTTTTCGATGCAAAAAGGACCTCTGGGCTGCCGGTGTCGGCGCATAATCTGTCTGGGCAGATAGCCTGTCTGGGCCGCAGGATATCCTGACGGATTCGTCAGCTTGTGCTAGGATTAGCTGACTGGGGACGTATTATTCTGTATAACGTTGGCCCGTCGAAGCATAATCAGTCTGCCTGATACTGTGTCCCAATTCGGTTTATATAACACATTTCGCTGATCTATACTGTATACATAACCTTACCCTAACCCCTAACCCTAACCCTAATTTGGTGGTTATAGGTCAGATTAGTGGCTATAGGTCAGATTTAGTGGCTATAGGTCAGATTTAGTGGCTATAAGTGAGAGTTATTGGCTACATAAGTGTATACAGTATAGCAGTGGTGGGGCCTAATACACGATATTGCCATCACTATAATTAGGCCAAATTTTGGCCAAAATTTGCCAAAATGTCCCTATAATGCCACCTTTCCTCTAGTATGAGGGCAGTCTGTACTCGTATAGCTTGTCTCTAGGAGCAGTCTATCCGTCCGACAGCATATTCTAGCACAAGCTGACGAATCCGTCGGGATATGCTAGCATATCCTGCGGCCCAGACAGGCTATCCGCCCAGACAGATTATGCGCCGACACCGGTCTAATACAATACTTGTATAAGATTATGTTCTACAACCAGTGGCGTAATGAGCCAAAACTTTTTTTCGGGGGGGGGGGGGGTGGGGAGAGGGGGGGGGGGGAGGCAAAATCAAATATCTGGGACTTTGCGAGGGAGCGAAGCGAGTAAGCCAGAATGAGCGAAGCGACTGAGCGGGGGAGGATGTGGGAGGGTGGGGGGGGGGGGGGGGGGGGGGGGGCCTCCCAAGGTAGGAAGCTTCTGCATTTTTGGACTTGAAACTGTACAATCTGGTGCATACCTAAACAGGAAATTCTGACTTGACGACATGTAGTATAATGGGGGTTAGTGCGTCATGATTCTACCGACCTGAAAAAGAGGTTATATTTGTTTCATGAAGAAAATCAAATATGCACCCCCAAAAATAATATTCGCAAAGTGACAATATACAATTCAAACAGTGCATCAAATGCCACATTATTTATGATAAAAACAACAAATCCCGAGGGAGTGCGGGGGTAAGCTAGAGTTCGATAGTAAGTGGGTGTCCGCCCGTGCACGGTAAGGGTGCTTTCGCAATATTTATACTTGTAATTATGCCATCTGGTGCATACTTAGGAAGGAAAGTTGACTTAAAGGGATAGTTGAGTTTTGGTAAAGAGAGTACAGTTTTGGTCAAACTGAATTTGTGTTACCCAAACCTGAACCATAAGGCATACAATTACAAACTAATAGTTATAACTCCACCATGCTCGAAAGGAATAACAAATTACAAATGACTAAGTAAAAAACATGTTATCATTAAAAAAAGAGGCGTCAAAACTCAAGAGGGCGCTCTCTAAACACTCATCGGTTTCAACCATTTTAAATCAAATATCGTGCATGTGATGTTTTGTTGAAATAGTGATTAGATAGAGCGATTATCACAACTATGTTACAACCTCTTAAAAAAATCTTTGAAAGAGAAAGCATTAAAAAATGTTTTTACGGCTGGTTCAAAATTATCGAATAATTGTGGGGGCCCACAATTATTACAAATGATCATGTTTATGAATATTTTCAGCCATTTCTTAACCGATTTTGATCAAATAAAGTGTTTGTTGTTATTGAAATTGTATGCTCTTTCGAATTTGACACTCGGTTTTTCGTTATCTCACAAAAAACATTATTTTGTGTAGAGCCCTCTATATACCAAAACTTAACTATCCCTTTAACATGTTAACATGAAGTAAATTCTTATCTTGTCTAAAGAAATACCCTTTTTCTTAATCACTGGTATCGAATTAGATATGAGCCATGATTGAAATTATTATTATCACATTTTTTTTTTTTGGGGGGGGGGGGGGGGGGCGGAGGGGGGGAAAGAGCCCTCCAAGCCACCCCACCTGTACGCCAGTGTCTACGACATATGTCATGCGAGTGTGAGAGGATCAGTCTACGTCTGGCAAAGGAAATACTCCTTATAAATTAGTATAGGTTTCCCCGTCAATGTGTCCTTAAATTGTTATAAAACGTTATTCAATTTCGTCCCACATGTATGTCAATGCCAATTCCAACTTCAATTTTGTCTGTGCTCGATTAATTTAACAAAAATACACTCAATTTAGTCGTTTGTCACACATTTGTCACGCAATTTAAATTCGTCGGTCACAGCTGCGGAACACATCTGTGACCGACGTATTTGAATTAAATTTTGAATGACAAAAGTTTTTAAAATGGACGGGGAAATTGCTATTAAAGAGAAATTCAATCGAGCTGCAAAAAATAAAAAAGTGGGTTTAAGGTTTCGAACATAATGCGATTTAGCGATGAAGGTAATGTTCTATCAAAATCTTCAAGAACCTTTTTAATTTTGGTCGTGGTTTGATTCTTCGACCTGCCGTGTTTCGGGCAGCCGCTCTTCACCCATGTCCAATTCGAGCCAGGATGACAGGAAACATGAATTGTCTAAAGATACTTTACCTCTGCCCTCTTTGCAATGGCTCTGGCTTCTTTGAGAATTTTCTCGTCTTCCATGACGAACTGTTTCAGCCACCTCCACCACTTGGAAGAGCAGCACTTTTCCTTCTCATACTCATAGAAGGATTTCTCTTCAAATTGAATGACAGACCGTCTCCAAAAGAACACGGACAGCGCTTGTTGAATTTCCATTGCTTGTTCCACCTGCGTAAAAAATGGAAAGCCGGCAAAATAGGAACGGTTCAAGTTTATGCCCAAATTAATTAAAATGGCTAAATTATATCTTTCAATGTTTGCCGTTTAAAAAAAGGAAATTATTCGGTTTAAAAGCAATTAATAAACATTGCAAAGTAAAGAAACAGTATTTGTTGGGGAACACAAAATTAGTAATGATTCAGTTTTGAGAGTCAATATAGGGCCTAAATTTTCGATCCTAGCAGAATCTTCTTCAGAGGCTATAAAGTGACGATTATACAAACAAAAACAATATATATAGGTACACATGTAAACAACTAAGAAAGGGGGCGGAGACATGGAACAATGAAAAGGCTGTCAGTGGCCAATCAGACTGGGCTGGGATCAGTTTTCTCTAAAGCAAAACATTGAAAATGAAAGTACGCAATATGCGTTGTCATTAATCGAAATATGCGAGATGCGAGTAATGATAAATTAATTATGAGGAACGACGACATCTTTGTGGTTTTTTGAAAATCGGTAAGGGGTGTGTTTTTGTGCGTGGAGAATGTGGATCAAAATAAGGAATCGAGCTTGCACTGAATTTCCAATATCATCCGCTACTATATTTACCTGCATTACAAGGTGATGGAGCGTTGCTTTCTGTTGAATAGCATGGATGTTGTCAACAGCAAGACCGACCTATACAAGAGGAGGAGGAGGAGAGAGAGAGAGGGAGAGGGGGAGAAATACAAATGAGATATCTATAGAGGGCATGGAGCGAGAGGGGGGGGGGGGGGGGGCGGAGGTGGAATATAAACATGCTATACCAGTGGAGTGGATACGGGGAGGGGCATGGTCCCACTGATAATTTGAAACAAAATGATCAATTCTAAACTATTCCTAAACTAATTCCTAACGGGAATGGACTGGTCAAAATTAAACTTTTGCGATCGCAAAGTACTAGACATTCCGAACCTGGCAAATGGCACAAACAAATAAGCCATTTATCCAAATTGCCTCGGCAGAGATTAGTCTGCACGATGAAAGTGAATATCCATTTGATAAAGCCAACGAAATAAACCCGGATATGTTCATCGCTTCCTCCACTTGATACAGCTTCACTCATTCCTTACCTACCAGCGCCTTCACCCTCTCCTGTTATCCTTCGTTACCAGGCCTTATGCTCGCTTACGTTGCTAAAATGTCTTCAAGGCATCCCATCCAAACAATACACCTTTACGTTTGATTCGCAAATTCGCATACAAGTTATATGAACCCCTCTCTTCAATCGATGTGTACTTGACGGGTGTTTTTCTAGACTCCTTAAAAATCGCATCCGTGCGTCCTATCCCGAAAGCAACCCAGTGACCTCTTTTGACAACATATTCGACCTATTTCCATCACGGCGATCCTCGCTCGCGTGTTTGCGGACGTCCTTGCTGAGTTCATCATGAATGACATCAAGCATGCAATTTATATTCAGCAATTTGGAAACATGAAAGGAAGTTCCATTAACCAACCACTATCTGATTGACGTGCTTGGCAGGATTTCTGCAAGGCCTTCGACCACGTAAATCACACAATAGCAATAAACAAACTCATTCAGCTTGGTGTTAATACCTCAGTCACATTTGACACGGCGGCCGTACGGTCTAAAATTTCTACGGCCAATTACAAAAATAGGGCCGCCGTAGAATTTCTACGGTCACATGCATTAGCAGTCACATTTACCACGGCCGCCGCACGGCGTATCTTTAATTTGTGGAGACAGAAAATCTGCGGCTGCCGTACGGCCTTTGAAGTGATGACGCACGGTCGCCTTAGGGCGTCCCTGCGGTTGCCGTATGTTATTTGAACAAATATCAAGGCAGACGCAAGGCGCCCGAAAGGCGACCGCAAGGCGGCCGCAGGGGGGCCATACGGCAACCGTGCGGCCAGACTGACGCTACAGCTACACCCCTAGAGTATAGGAGTGGTATAGCCACATGTGGCGTGGATAATCGGAATAACACATTATGCAATATAGGGGAGACCCCAACAAACGGGTCGGGGCACTTCCCAAAATAGCGCACAACATAAAAAAAAAAACCACTACATAACCAAAATGACTGTTCATAGTATTGTATTTCATTGAAAAAAACATCTGATGGACGTTATAACTGTTTTTCATTATTTTGGTAAGTGCCCCTTCATTTTTTTGGGCCATCCTGTATAGTTTGAAGAGCGCCATCAACCACTAATAATACCAACATACATACATCAGGGAATTTCGCAAGAAATTTTACAACAGTCAACACGTTTTGCACCATGCCTCCCAAGAATAGAGAGAAGGGGAAGGGTGGGAAGGCCAAGAAAAAGACCAATCCAGTCCCTGATGAGGAGCAGCCATCCGCGGAGGAGGTAGAGACACATGACCATGCGCCTGGTACGCTGGAGGATGAGGATGAGTCCCCAGCTCTGCCACGGGGCCGTACGGATGGCGTGAGGCGAGCCTACGGGAGCCTTGCGTGGTCCTTGCGTTGCCCGCAGGGTGTGACACACACCGCAAGGCCATCGTACGGGGACAGTTAGGCCGCCGTACGGCGGGCGTAAGGCTGCCCTACGACGCACGTGTAATTCCTGCGGCCGACGCAATTTGTTGGGGATCTGCAAAAGTCAAAAGTAATTCATAGACCCTAGGGCAGCCCCACGGCGCCCGCAAGACCACCGTACGCCGGACGTACGGTCGACGTGGAACCGTTCTACGCCATGGCTACGGCGAGTATAATTGCTTCGGCGACCGTGGAAATGAAAAAGAGTTATAACTTTTAGTTATAACTCTACGGCGACCCCTACGGCCTGTAAAATATACGGTTACGCCGTACGGGGACCCTGCGGCCACCGCAGATTTTCTGCGGCCGCAGCACGTTTCTCTCGATTTCGGGGGCGTACGGCCGCCGTACGCTCGCCGTAGAGCAAATGTGACTGTAGCATAACAAAGCTGTCATCCCCACTATTTGCAGTTTCTCTCAAAGCGTCCTCAAACTGTTCGATATCATGGTATTACTTCCAATCCCGAGCGTACCTCTTGCAGTGTACTAAATATGGCCCCATCATTTTGTTGGTAATGATTAATGATGCATAGAGCTAGTTTATGCTCTGACCGTTGGGAATTCGTAGATGATTTGACTTTGGTTGAAATTATGCATACAATACAATACAATACAATACTATTGTTAAGCAATCCCAAATGCACTTACACCTTGATATGCCTTGCGATTGGTGTTCTCAAAATGACATAAATCTAAAAGATGAAAAGTGTAAACTGATGCAGATTTCCTGCTTTAAACAGCCTACTCCTCCTTTGCAACCCATGATTAATGGTTCCCCACGTGCAATCGTTAGTGCACTTAAACTTCTAGGGGTTACTATCCAAAGTTATTTAAGGTGGGACCAACAGGTCAAGCGGATGGTCAGTAATGCTCCTTGACGTCTGTTTCTTCTTTGTAAGCCGAAAAGAAACGGTTTTAAAACTCTTGATCTAGTGTTTATGTGTATATTGATATTCAACCACTCTTGGAGTTTGCTACACCTGTCCGGAGCCCTGGTCTTAATGTTAGTCAAAGTGTTCAACTTTAACGTGTTCAAAGGAGGGCCCTTAAAATGATTCGTTGGCCCGAGTCCGAGTCATACAATGAGAAGAAATCAGTGGCCGGGGTGGAGAGATGATTTGGAAAGTGCACTTGCAGACATTCCAGATTTTATGTCAGAATATACTTTGATATAAGGTAAATCTTTGGCCAAAAAGGACTGAGAATGAATAAACTCCAACAAGCTGTATTATGGTTAGCAAGGCAAAGACAATGAGTATCATCATTGTATTTCGAATTCTGGTTCAGATAATTGAATGGTTAACATGGTTGAAACGGCATGTAGGAAGTAATAATTAAAGTATAATTGCATTGATTTTAAATTTAGATTCAGCTCATTTTTCCAAATTTCCAAACTTAATACAGCTCACACAGGAAGCTATACTGGGATGGAGTGCTGTGTGCCATACGGAGGTGCCATGTTGTATAAATACAATTTCCCTCGTATTTACAATAATATAGGGAGTGAATGGTGCAAGTAAAAACATAGGTCCATTTTAAAGTACACTGGGCCCAAAAAGAAACTTATAATTTTTCACATGGTCATATCTTGAAAATCTGTCCATCAAAATGAACCAAAATGACACACAGGATTACTTCAATACTCTACTCTAATGACATGTCAGTATCCAAACGGTTACCTTACTGACAGAACTGAAAATGCAATGGCATGGAAAAGCTTGCTGTATCACATGTCACAGCCTAGACATTTCGGCAACAGAGTTTAAGGCACGTGAGGAAGTCAAAACAAATATGAAGGTAATGTCAGTTACCCAAACATAGACATCAACAGTGAGTGTGTCCACCAAGTGCTTGAAAGCATTCAGTGCATCTGCTACGCATCCTGTCTACCAGGATTCTGATACAGGCTTGGGGGAGATTGTTCAACTTTTCCTGTACATAGAGCTGCTCTGAGTGTATGCATTAACAGGTTGGATGTCCCTTTCTGTGACATGTGGTCCCGGAAGCTCTTCCATGTCAGTGCGTTTTGCTGTTGTGTCAGTTGGGCAACTGCTTGGTTACTAACATGTGTTCAGAATAGAGTATTGAAGTAACCCTGTGTGTCATTTTGGTTCATTTTGATGGACAGGATTTTAAGATATGACCATGTGAAAAAGTATCTTTTTGTTTCTTTTTGGGTCCAGTGTAGATGTGACCCAGGAGGAGGCTGCATTGTGCAGCATCCCTAAATGCAGTCAGGCCGTTGGTGTGGACCACTGGTTGTGGCAGTTGGTTCCAGATACGTATGGTTCTTGGAGAGATAGAGTATTTGTAGGAATCTATTGTAGCTCTGGGTACTGCATACTTCAGGTCATGGTCATGTCTTCCATGATAATTGGCTCGACTGACTGCTGGTGGGAATAGTATATTGACAAATCGGTTGTGTATCTTATAGAAAAGAGTACACTGATTGAGAAGTCGACGGTTGTGTAGGATGTCCCATCCAAGTATAGATACCAGGACTGAAGATGATGATGTTCTTCTGAAATCACAGAGGGCAAAGCGAGCCGCTGACTTTTTTTACTTGCTCAAGTGCATTTACGACTGTGACTGTGTGAGGGTTCCATGCTTCAGAACCATACTCTAGTTAAGGTCGAACTATAGTGCAGTATACGCCCTGGTCTTCACTTCCTTCGAGCACGGGGATAAGCTTTATGCCTGATTACCTGACAGTGCTTATTCCATCGAAAATCAGCAGTTTAGATTCTAGCAGCGATGTACAGACCTTGACCTTCTGCGCAGAATGGCCTTGCTAGTCACATGTTCGTACCCGAGTTTACAGTAGTTCTTGATGATCTTGCCATCAGGCAGGATAAATTCATCCTTGTGGGGGATTTTAATATCCACGTGGATGTTATGGCGAATCCAGAAACTAATCAGTTGAATGACTGTAGCTGTATTTAACAAATCATTCACCCAACACATATGGCTGGTTACATCATCGATCTAGTCATCGCTAAATCCGACGCTGATGTCTTATGCCCGGCGCAGACAGAGCCGACTCGACCCGATCCGACTTGTTTTCAGCCTGATTAACTCAGTATGTGCTGCCTTAGGACTCCGGTGCCAGTCGGAGGTCATTCAAGGCCGATTCAACATGTTGGATCGGCTCCGACTGAGCGAAACTGACTCTAGCCTGACTGAAAACCAGTCGGATCGGGTCGAGTCGGCTCTGTCTGCGCCGGGCTTTAGAGGATGTTCAAGTTGGATCGTTTCTATCGGACCATGCAGCCATCCACTTTTGCTGTAATCTTGCAAAGCCTCGCCGCCAGATGGTTAAGAAATACAGGAAACTCCGTTCAATCGACATGGCATCATTCATAGATGATGTGGAAGCTTCTCTCAATCAACACGATTTATGGAAGAAAACTGAAGTTAATCAACTTGCTGTCACCTTCAACGATGCAATCACAGATACTTAAGATGCTCATTCTCCAGTAAAAATGACGCATGTTGTTGACCGTCAACCAACACCGTGGTATACAAGCGATATCCGGCAAAAGAAACAATGTACCAGAAGAGCAGAAAGGCGTTGGCGGAAGTCAGGACAGCAAAACAACCGTCAGACTTTGTAGAACAACGTAATATCTTCACTGAGATAACATCAAATGCTAAGGAAGAACACATACAAAACAAGGTTGCTGACTGCAATGGTGATCAGAAGCGTCTATTCCAACTGATCAACGATCTCCTTGGTCATTTGGTAGATAAAATTTAAACATTCTAACAAAAGGTGAAAACAGTAAAGATCTTGCGAACAGATTCAGCTTGTTCTTCCAATAAAATATTTCTACTAATCGCCAGGCGATGTCCAGCTCCACTGTCGTTGATAGACTGCCTGAAATTCTGCATGTAGCTGGATGGAGAGGATTTCAGCTAGCAACTCTGAGTGAAATTACAAAGATAATCAGATCATCCCCAAGTCGTGTGCCATCGATCCAGTCCCTACTTGGATGGCGAAGCAGGCACCAGCTGCGTTTGCGAAGATTATGCTGAATGTCATCAACTCTCCACTCTCACCCGCTACAGTTCCAGACAGTTTCAAGCTTGCGTATGTCACACCTCTACTGAAGAAAAAAACTTTTGATTCCGAGTCCCTCAACAATAATACAGACCAGTCTCTTAACTTCCGATCATCTCTAATAGCATGTCTAATAATGATAAATAATAATAAACATTTATATAGCGCATATTGCAAAGAGCCTCTAAGCGCTTAAATAATTATTGAATTATTATTACCCATGGTCATCAGGTACATTTCAAACCCACACAATAATATTGTGTACTTTCTCAACTCCCCGGGGAGAATACTAGCCGAGCTGCCACTGATGATGGCGCTAAAGCTAATTAACACCAGACCATGGTACCCATTTATACACCTTGGTAGAGAGCAGCAATTGTGGATTAATTGTCTTGCTTAAGGAAAAACGCAGTGAGCCTACACAGGATTCGAACTCGTCTAAGATTCTTGAGAGAATTGTCGCTGATCTTCTTTGTATGTACCTGAAAGAGAATAATCGTTTCGAACATTTTCAGTCAGCCTACAAGCCAGGTCACACTGTGGAAACGGCCTTAGTCAGAGTTACAAGTGATATATTGACATGCCTGAAAAAAAAACCAGATGGTTTGCTAGTCTTGTTGGATCTCTCAGCACCATTCGACACAGTGGACGTCCCACTTTTTGGCATATCTGGTTATGCGCTAGAATGGCTCCGCTCGCACATAAGGCTAAGTGCAAGATCCCAATCTGTCGTCGTAGCTGACTCTGTACATCGGAACAACGAAACATGGGTTGTTCTGTTCCTCAGGGGTCCGACCTGGGACCTATCCTATTCACCATGTACACTTCAACTTTGGGGGAAATTGCAAAGCGTGACGGCATGAATTATCATCTCTATGCAGACGATACTCTATGTTGCCTTCGAGCCAGGCGTTTCAAACCTTGCTGCATGCCAGAGGATCCAGGACTGTATGACCGAGATGCAGATGTTGATGGACAGTAATTTCCTAAAACTCAACCTTGAGAAAACATACTTTCTTCGTATTGGCTCAAGGCATCAACACTCCATCTTCGGTATGCAGAATGTCACCATCAATGATCATAAGCTGCCTATCTCACATACCGTACGAGATCTCGGTGCAATTCTCGACAACAAGCATAACATGAATGCTCACATCGCAAAAGTGCGCACTATCATCTCAGAATCAATGCCAAGATAAGGAAATACTTTTCCGACTCTGATGCTGCAAAGGTCATCCATGCTTTAGTAACATCACGGCTGGTCTACTGCAATGCAGTTTTGGTGGGCCTACCAAATTCCTCCGTGTCCAGACTGCAGAGAGTTCTTCATAACGCCGAAAGAGTTCTGACACGTGTGAGGAAGACTGATCACATTACTCTAATCCTAAGGCAGCACCACTGGCTTCCAGTCCAGAAAAGAATTGAATACTAAATCCTAACACTTGTATTTAAGGCACTCCACAATATTGCACCCACGTACCTAAAAGATCTCTTCACAATGAAGTCACCCCATTACGCACTTCGCTACTACTACTACTACTACTACTACTACTACTACTACTAATACTACTACTACTACTACTACTACTACTACTACTACTACTACTACTACTACTCCTACTACTACTACTACTACTACTACTACTACTACTACTACTACTACTACTACTACTACTACTAACTGCTATTACTTGTACTATTCTACTTGTACTATACTACTACTACTACTACTACTACTACTACTACTACTACTACTACTACTACTACTACTGATACTACTTGTACTATAATACTACTACCTACTTCTACTACTACTACTACTACTACTACTACTACTACTACTACTACTACTACTACTACTACTACAACTACTAATACTACTACTACTACTACTACTACTACTACTACTACTAGTAGTAGTAGTAGTAGTAGTAGTAGTAGTAGTAGTAGTAGTAGTAGAAGGTGTAGCAGTAGTAGAAGTAGTAGTAGTAGTAGTAGTAGTAGTAGTAGTAGAAGTAGTAGTAGTAGTAGTAGTAGTAGTAGTAGTAGTAGAAGGTGTATTAGTAGTAGTAGTAGAAGGTGTAGTAGTAGTAGTAGTAGTAGTAGTAGTAGTAGTAGTAGTAGTAGTAGTATTAGTAGTAGAAGTACTAGTAGTAGTAGTAGTAGTACTACTACAGTATTACTACGACTACTCCTACCATTACTACAATTACTACCATTGCTACCATTACTACTCCTACTACTATTGCTACTACTACTACTACTACTACTACTACTACTACTACTACTACTACTACTACTACTACTACTTCCACTACTTCCACTACTTCTACTACTACTACTGCTAATACCAGTAATAATAATGATAATAATAATAGTGGATTTATATAGCGGATTATCCATCTGCAATGTTTAAAAGCGCTGCAGATCCAAATCATGGGCAACGCTGGTTGAGGGAAGTTAGAGGTAGTTTATTATTGAGCCTGGGTGCTGCGGAAGCAAAGGCTCTACTCCCTGCCCCGAGTGTGGGGAGCATCTTGGCACATGGATAATATCAACATAACTAACAAAATGTCAAAGTAACACTAATAAATTAGTTGTAGAACCTTACCAGTAGATTCATGATGAGGATCGACATGACGACGAGGAATAGGACGAAGACCAGGTATGTGACATCGTCGTAAAACACATTGTTGAGGAAGAAATCCTCTTCGCCGTGCGCGATGGTGTTCTCAGTACTCAGGTAGTTCTGGCTGTGGAATATGTCCCCGAAGTCGAACTCTCCAATCAGCATGACGAAGGTCTTGGCAATAGAGTGGTGGACTGTGTGAAACGGTTGCTGGAAAGGAAATGATGTGATAATGTAATCAAGATACGAACATTTGATGCGGTGTATTATGCCTGTACGGCTGTACCACCATTTTGTGTAATTGCATTTTTGGTTTTTATTGATGCATTTTCTATTATAATGTATACGATAAACATACTGTCAATAGATTTTAGCAACGATAGAACATAAACCTAAGTAATATAAATTAAATCATTACAAAAAATCTTTCATAGTAAATTGGGAAAGAAAAGAAAGAGAGTAAAATGCAGAAGACTGAATAATAATAATGGTAAGCAGTGATTGAATCGATATCAAACAGCTAGTTGAACTCGCTCAAATGTTATGATTTGTTTTTATTACGCGGGCAACATTTGAAATCATTTCAATTATGATAAACCTGAAGCAATATAGCACTTCTTTATAAGCATGATAAACCACAACGGTGCGTACATCTATTGGAAAAAGCTCAAATTTTACTGCGTTTAATCAATGTGGATATTTGTTTTTCTTTCACCGTCTCGGCATTTATTGATTTAAACCAATGTGGATATACTGTACGTAATAAAGCAAAGAACACTATCTTCTCTGATGCATGTTTGTTTTATTGAATTTGTGATACAGGATGAACAAACAGATACTTCAAAAAGTAAAGCATGTATAGTGTTCTGCATTATTTAGGTACGAATATATATGGTGACAGAGTGAGAGAGCGAAATCGAAATGGTTTGGGCACGCACAAAGGATGGATTTGGAAAACCCGACTTCATGTATGAAGGAAATTGATATCCAGGCAAATTGTTGTATGCACTGTAAAACACTAAATAGGATGAATAGACCCTGAAAATCTGAGCACAATCGGCCAAGAAATAAGAAAACTATGGCTCTTTGAAAAGAGCCATTTATTTATACGTGTGACTCAGAATGGCAACGCACTCTGGCAAAGTTGTGGACTACTCCCCATACATTTTGTATACAATTTAAATTTTGTTAAATTTTCTCAAAATGTATGTTTACCCTTCATTTGAGTTCAACATATGATTTGTATAATGCTTTTATACATAACATATCATGAGTTGGAGGAATTGAAAAGTGTGACTATGAAGAAAACTGTACAAATGGGAACATTTGTGTACAAAACATAATTATGGGGAGTAGCCCACACACTTATCAGAGTGCGTTGCCAATTTGAGTTCCCCATAGGAATAAATAGACATCTTCAAAGAGCCATAGTTTTCTTGATTATTGCCCGATTATGCTCTAACTTCAGAGATTATTCCTCCTTATCTCTTCAAGTCTCTGGCAGCAACATTTTGCTTGGGTTTAATTGCCGTATTATAAGGATATACAAGGTGGCTCATTTACGTGAAATGTTCACACATAACTGAGTGGATATATCAAATCACAGAAATACACGTTTTAGCAATTCTTCGTCAGATCTTGAACATGCCAACAAAGTTACTAGATTCCTATAATATAAGAAGCCAAGGGAGGAAGGGATTACCTGGTTCATCAGCAGAGCGTAGAAAGCCATTGCAAATGCAACAACCAGGATGACAAGGATCAAGAGGAATCTCAGAAACGTTTTCGTGATGTCTAAAAAAAGCAGATAAACGTAAAAAAGAGTTACATCAGTCATAATATACACGTGCTTTCCTTTATGCTCTTCTATAAGCTACGTGTATACGTAATGCCATGTCTTACTTGAAATGTATTTACATAGTGGGGTACCTAAGTGAAATATTCGTGACACGGTGTACAAAATTGCTATTTTTTTGCTTTTGTACACGATTTAAAAAGTGGTTGCTCCCCAAAATGGATTTTGATTAAAAGTCAGGTCCATATACGGTTTGACCCCATCAAAATGTATACGAAATATGTTTAATGGTAGTATTTAACATCACACAATTTTGACTTTATTATGTAAACAAAAACATTATCGCTAAGGTACTCAACTATAGTTTCGTGATCGAGTAGACCACAATTTTGAATTAGACGAACTGCCTATGGATCGCATAGCTATCATTAAAGTTATCATAATTATGTGACCTGCTATTGCAAAACCCGGCACTTGTCGGTAATCCATGATTTGAAGAAATAGGCATTTTAAGTTCACACAATGTGTGTAAAAAACCTATTATGATTGTACAATTGAAACAATCATAACGTCGCGAATTATTGACCAATTAGTTATAACAAAGCATCGAATGAAAGCTTGTGATGTGGCCTTTGTGATGGTATGAAAATCTAAATTTATATTGTTACCTTATTTATTACCAGAAATCTTCTCAGTATTCATGTGGCTTCAAGTATTCATACTTCATGATGTTAACCTTTTAGGAGCTCGATGACTTTCTCATCGGGATCTTTTTCTCGAAGAAAATCGTCCATTATATGATTCTTTCCAGGTAAACCGCACATACCGCGCTGCACTGTCGCAATGTTCGAAGATGGCCGGCGAACAACGCGACCAAAGTACCAACGCGCGCTCGAGAGATCTGATTCGCTGAAATTTTATCTTGCACTCCGTGACGTCATCTACGGGCCCGTGGCGAGAATTTTGAATCTCTCAAAGATTAATATCTAGAAGCTGGTTCCGATAAAACTTTTAGTCTAATCCCCAATTGATTAAAGGGGTAGTTTTGGTAAGGCTGAACTTTAGTAACCAAAACCTGCACAGTAACATAACTAACTAATATTTATAACCCCACCATGCTCGAAAGGTATACACAAATACAAACGACTAAGTAAAAAGCCTGTTATCATTCAAAAAGCGCCATTAAAACTCAAGAGGGCGCTCTCTAATAAGGCATTGGTTTCATCCATTTTTCATACAAAATTATGCATGTGATGTTTTGTTGAAATAATGATTAAATAGAGAGATCATCAACAACTGTTTAAAAACCGCTTTTGAGCATTTTTGAAAAAGTGTAAGCATTTTTTAAATTTTGTCAAAAAATCATCGTATTTATTTAGGGCCCAAATAAATACGATCGAAAATATATATTGATATTTCAGCCATTTCTGAACCGATTTTGACCGTTCTTTCAAATTTGACACTCAGTTGCTCATTACCTCACGAAAAAAATGTGTTATGCAGCGCCCTGTCTACCAAAACTGAACTACCCCTTTAAGTCCTAAATACTTTTTTAAATTTTTTTTTAATATAAAGTGCATAAGTGAACAATAGCCCTCAAGAGCATCTTAAGAGCTCTTAAGGGCCAATCAATTGGTTCACAGCAGCTCAAACGAAATGAATATTTAATAAAGAATTATAAAGAATAATTAAAATAGAATAACAAATATAATCTAGTTAGACAAGAGGTATTCATGTGCACGGCCTTTGAAGGATTGGAGACCCACATTCGTAATATTGCCAACAACATGGTCAGGGAGAGAATTCCATATTCGGACAGCACAGTGGATAAAGCTTCTGTCCAAGGTGTATGTCCTAGCTTCAGGGGTGGTGACTGCGTGGTCGGGCATGGATGAACTTAACCGAGTCACGCGCCGTCTTTCCAACGGAGGGGGGAGCAAGTTGGCCATATCTTGAGGGCAGGTTGTGGTGTGCATTTTGTAAAATGCTGATACTGCTGCTACTTGAAATAGTTTAAGTCTCAACATGGATTTAAAATGTACTCTTCTTTCTTCATATACACGAGCAATACGATTTGATAAAGGGATACGAGGTAATTACATAATGAAACAACACATGACCAAAATATAAGTAGGAGAAGATGATAGTAGTACGTTGTGTTAATTGCGACCAAATCAATCATAGTCCTGTATTATAATAAGTATATTAACTTAAAAGGATAGGTTCATTATGTAATTTCGCCGGATTTGTTTGGAGAATCTGAAAACTATACATTTTTGGAAACGTTATAGTATAAGCAATCAGAAAACCAATGTTTCCATTTGCCCCGAGTCCTTTATGGCCGCCATCTTGGATCTTTCAAAATGGCCGCCGTAAAAGAGGTTTTCGTCAATATCCCAGCTACTAGATAACCGAAAAATTTGATTTTGACAGCTAATCCACCAAACTCATTGGTTTGAAGCATTTTAATACAAAATCGTGCATGTGACGTTTTAAAAAAAAAAATTATTAAATAGAGGGATCATCAACAAACATTTACAAATATCTTTTGTAATTTTTTGAAAAGTGTAAGCATTTTTTTCAACGGCTGGTTCAAAATTATTTAATCATTGTGGGGCCCACAACAATTACACATGATTATATTTTTTTATATTTCAGTCGTCTCTGAACCTATTTTGATCAAATAAAGCTTATTCTGTCATTATAATTGTATGCTCTTTCAAATTTGACACTCTGTTTGTCATTACCTCACAAGAAAAGTATTTCATGCAGCTCCCTCGATACCAAAACTCAACTATCCCTTTAAGCTAGACTAAAAAAGAGAGAAACTACCAGTAACCAGTTAAACCATTTTACACCTATAAACTTGAATAGCACATTGATGGTAGTCATGCAACACCTCTTGTTTTTCTTCTCATTAGACATATTCCATACAAAGGGACTGCATGACAATCCAATGAAATGGTTGAACATGTCACCAGACGTGCACATCCCTATATATGTTTAAAACACAATAATATAAAGCTTTTTGATTTGAATTCTATTGTATAAGCATATGTATATATTTAACTTGCTATATTATTATGCGTGTAGATATTTAATGATATCTTGTATTCACTCTCCCCATCACTTATGGGTTTTTTAAATATAGGTTTTCTCGGCCAATTTCCTACTTTACGCGTCCAAATTCGTTTATGTGCATTCAAATTCGTGCAGTTGCCGTGGCGGAGTCGCTTTGGTCATTCAACTTCGTATCCCGAGCATACGTATTTGTTTGGCATTCAAAAGTCAAATCACGAACCTCAAATTCGCAAATGGGCATTCGATTTCATCATTGGGCGCTGATTTCAATTAATGGGCATTACATTTAATATGGTAAGTTGGGCAATCGCTTAATTGTGCATTCAATTTCGTATATGGATGACCAATTTCCAAACATGTTCATTCAATTTAAGTTAAAAAACAATATCCATACTTATTCACCAATAAAATGTATTTATATACATTTATGTATACAACCACATAAATAATGCATACACACACACACACACACACACACACACACACACACTTTTTTTTTTTTTTATTGATTTTTATTTCTCCAAATTAACATAACATTTACAATTGAATAACATTTCAAATAGTAAAAGTTTACATTTTAAGTGTACAAATAAAGTGTAATTCACAAAAAATAAGCACAATGGACACTTAACAAAAGATAAAAAAAGAAGTAGACATGCTACTTCTCAC
>JBAMJV010009644.1:0-48870 GCA_037951105.1 Echinarachnius parma
AAATTAATGCGCATTAAATCACGTTGGATATATATATTATATGAGCTGATATCGGAAGCGATAGTCAAACAGCATCCAAGTCTACACATCAACCGGCAACAACCACTTCACCAGGTCACTGCGGAATATTAAATACACGTACAGCTCAGCGCATGTGCACATCATTCCACACAAAGTCACAAAGTTTTAATAAGGAAAAGCTGTATGCGTATGTGTGAGAGGCATTCAATATAATACTACTCACAATAATTCGTATGCATTTGCATACTGAAGTATAATAGTCATAGACTATAATATTCCTCACCGTCGGTAATATAGTCTTAGTGTCTGGATGCTAGTAAGTATAATGTCTAGCTAGACCATCGATATTATAATAACCATTCGACCTCAAGACTCGTGTGCTGATAAAACTATCCGTCCCTATCCGTATGGCTGAGAAAATGGATCCAGAGGGTACGGTCTCGGATGCGGGAGCTGCTGGTACGTATAACAAAGGCGAAGTTCACGTATACGAAGTTCTAGTATACAGTACAGCTGTATTTATTGCGGGATATAAATATGCGAGGATTTACATGCGTGCTTTAACTAAACAAACCCAATAAATTCCGTATAAATTGATACACGTAAACTGTATTGGATTATGAATTATGAATTAGTATTCATATGAATCTTGTGTGCAATGCATAAATACAGTATTACAGTGCACTCTATGTCATTTATATTTTACGTATCAGATTATTAGAATATAGCCTAGTATTATCATCAATCATCGGCCTATAGTGAATATAATTAATAATATTCATTGTTCATGTTCTGTGGTTTAAACCACATTGTGACTCTTGCTAGGTACCTGGGAGGTACCGTCAGTCTAGTGAGGTCCTGGACAGTCAATACTCTGTTGGAGGGAATATCACATAATGCTCCTCTCCTCCGAGGGATTTGAAATGCTATTTAGGGAAGATTATAACTTATTGTCTTCACGAAATAGCATTTCAAATCCCGAGGGAACATTCCATGATTTTCCCGACAACAAAGTTATCATCTGTTATGTCATGTGATAAAAGTCATACTTTCAGCCTCTCTGAGCTCGATTAGAAAATGTGGCTTTTCAAAGTGATATGTTGACAAGTCATTGTGACGTCATTGCTCTCTCATTGTGACGTCATAATACAATCTCTCTTGCAGCGCTCGCCATGCGGTGAATAGTGGGCTCTGCTGTGTAATATTATTGTTAACTGGTGGTGGAGGGAAAAGCACGGAATGTTCCACTCCCAAGGGATTTTAAATGCCATTGAGCATGTTGAGGGAAGAGTAAATAAGTCCCGAGACGTAGTCGAGGGACTTATTTTCTTCACGAAATAGCATTTAAAATCCCGAGGGGAACATTCCATGATTTTCCCGACAGCAAAGTTAACAACTGTTTTATCATCTGAATTGCCATGTAACCGTTGAGTGCCATGTAATATCCAAAAACATTACATGGCAGCTCATGTATTGTATTTAGGTGATAAATACAAATAATGAATGTGTATGAGTGCAATGATACGAATATTTGCATGAGGTGAAAGATGGAATGTTGTTCCATTCAACGAGGCAAATCCGATCGAGTTGAATGGAACAGTTGAATGAAAATATTCGTACTATTGCACGAATGGAAAAAACATTATTTGTTTTATATGACAAAAAAAAACTAAAACCTTAAATAGATCCTTTTCATTTGATATTTTGGGGAATTAACACTTTACCGCCCCTGGCCTAGCTCTGGCAAGCTCTGCGCGCTAGTTTCTTAATGCAAACCATAGAATTATGAATAAACAAACCAAGCCGTTTATAACATAGAATTATGAATAAACAAACCAACCCGTTTATAACATAGAATTATGAATAAACAAACCAACCCGTTTATAACTAGAAGGCCGACTTATCGTGCGCAAGTCACGTGTCCAATAGACTATGTACATGGGCAAGATGGCGGAGTGACGCGATTTTTGAAGCTTCCGAGCACTACCACTAGACGTCATCGCGTAGTGACCTAGAAAGACTTGACCAATCATCATGCTATGACAGGGGGGTGTCACTGCTGCCAGAGTGCCGCGATTTTTGGTCACCGGAAGGGACTACAACTGGTTGCATTATGGGCTACTTGGGAACTACAGTTAACCAATCACAGAGTAGTTCAAACGCGTCGTCACGGGATCGAGGTCAATAAACAAGTTCATATGCATACGTCACAATGGCTCTCATTGTTCTCATAAGCGTGATGAAATCTAGGACAGTGCCAAAGACGCTTAATGGAAAGACCGACCACTGGACAATTTTCTTGTACAAAGTGAATGGGCAGCGCGCGATGTCCTCAGTTAATGCGCGCAATTACAGTCCTGACGTCACAATGCAAATTGCACAGGGGGTTCCCCACATATTTATTGTTGCAGTTGTTGTTGTTGCTGCTGGCTTAATGTGAATGACTCGGCTATTTTTAGCCTAGCAACAACACTATTTTCGGAAATAAATCAGCTGACTAAGCGCACCGATTTTATAATGCGCACACATACGCAGTTATCATTGGTCAATTATTCCACAAAGCAGTATCACGTTGGGAAGAACAAAGTCGATTGGTTTGTCGGTGCGTATATTCCAGACAGTGTGCGTGATAATATTCAAATATCCAAATATGCCATTGCCTGTTTATTGTGCACGTTCTAGATCTGTGAATTTAACAATTCTTTAGTTAGAAAATGTGAGTGAAAATCTCTAAAAGCTATCGACTATAATTTTTAAATATTTTTACCTATACAAAGACAATATTGAATTAGAAAAGCAATGTGTTCCCCAGGTGTACCCAACTTGGAGATAAGCTGATGTTCAATCGTCATACTAGCCTGAATTTGCCGAGTTTAAGTAAGTACGTTCTGATCCTTACTTTTGTTTAAATTAATACTAACAAAGGGAACATTTGTTCCAAAAAAGCTATCGACTATAATTTTTAAATGTTTTTTCATTAATTTAAATGAACAAGATTCAGTACTGTAGCCAAACCTCTGGGTGTACCCAACTTTCTCTTTAGCTCGATTTGAATCTTCATTCTGTTTGAAGGAACATCGCTGCGCGGCCGCTAGTGAGCTGTCTTGTAATTCTATAGTCTTTAGCCGCATTCAGACGATAAAAGCAAATCTCGTGGCTATCTTGTGGTTATCTTGTGGTTTGCAATTCTTAAGAATATCTTGTGGTTTGCGCTCGTTTGAACACGCAAAACTCGTGGTTATCTTGTGGTTTTCAAACCACGAGATTGCGCACACTGCAAAAAATGCGCAATCTCGTGGTTATCTTGTGGTTATCTTGTGGTTTGCAAACCACAAGATAACCACAAGATACTTGTAAGATTTTGCGCAGAATGAGCGCGCGATAAGCGCGCGACTGCGCGCAGTCTACTTTTTTTACCGTCTGAACACAATCAGCTTCGAGACTCGTGGTTTGGGTTGACCTCATGACCGAGATATGCTTCCGGTGTGAAAACAAGTCAAGTGAGCGCGCGTGACCTCAAATGAGAAAGGCGCGCATGCTACTTCCGGTTTTAATTCTTAAGAATTGCAACTCTCGAGAATTGGCATCGTTTGAACACACATTTTGAAGTTCTTAAGAATTGCAATTCTTAAGAATTGCAATTCTTAAGAACTTGGCTTTCATCGTCTGAATACGGCTTATGACAGTGCGTAGGAAAATAGGCGCGATAGTCTACGCACTGCATAGCACAGGGGGGTGTCACTGCTGCCAGAGTGCCGCGATTTTTGGTCATCGAAAGGAATACCACTGCAGGTTGCATTATGGGATACTTGGGAATTACATAAACCAATCACAGAGCAGTTCATACGCGTCGTCACCAGATCGAGGTCAATAAAACAAGTTCATATGCATACGTCACCATAGATCCCATTGTTCTCAAGCGTGATGCAATCTAGGACAGTGCGCAGGAAAATAGGCGCGATAGTCTACGCGCACTTCATAGCATGATGATTGGTCAAGTCTTTCTAGGTCACGACGCGATGACGTCTAGTGGTATTCCTTTTGTGCTTCAAAAATCGGTTCACTCCGCCATGTTGCCCATGTACAAAGTCTATTGGACACGTGACTTGCGCGCGTTAAGTGAGCCTTCTAGTTATAAACGGGTTGGTTTGTTTATTCATAATTCTATGGCATAGCATGATGATTGGTCAAGTATTTCTAGGTCACTACGCGATGACGTAGAGAAGTAGTCCACGGGAGCTTCAAAAATCGAGTCACTCCGCCATATTGCCCATGTACAAAGTCTATGGGACACGTGACTTGCGCGCGTTAAGTGAGCCTTCTAGTTATAAACGGGTTGGTTTGTTTATTCATACTTCTATGTGCTATGAAGTGCGCAGACTATCGCGCCTATTTTCCTGCGCACTGTCCTAGATTTTATCACGCTTATATGAACAATGGGATCCATGGTGACGTATGCATATGAACTTGTTTTATTGACCTCGATCCGGTGACGACGCGTATGAACTGCTCTGTGATTGGTTTATGTAGTTCCCAAGTAGCCCATAATGCAACCTGCAGTGGTATGCCTTCCGGTGACCAAAAATCGCGGTCACTCTGGCAGAGTGACACCCCCCTTTATAACTAGTAGGCCAACTCATCGCGCGCAAGTCACGTGTCCAATAGACTTTGTACATGGGCAAGATGGCGGAGTGACGCGATTTTTGAAGCTTCCGAGCACTACTTCTCTACGTCATCGCGTAGTGACCTAGAAAGACTTGACCAATCATCATACTATGAAGTGCGTATACTATCGCGCATATTTTCCTGCGCACTGTCCTAGATCTAGATTGTATCACGCTTATGAGAACAATGGGATCCATGGTAACGTATGCATATTAACTTGTTTTATTGACCTCGATCCGGTGACGACGCGTATGAACTGCTCTGTGATTGGTTTATGTAGTTCCCAAGTAGCCCACAATGCAACGTAGAATGGTATGCGTTCCGGTGACCAAAAATCGCAGTCACTCGTACTCTGGCAGAGTGACACCCCCTGATGCAAACTTCAATTCCCCGCGCGCAGCCGCCTTGGAGTGCGTAATGTTTGTTAATGCGCTTGTACTTGAATGGAAAATCTGCGAAATGCGCGCAGTTATTTTTAACGCGCGCTGGCGATGGCACAAAACAACTATACGAAAGTTACATTGCACGTTTATGACGTCAAAATCGTGCAATAGAGCATTTCCACGAATGTCATGTGACATGAATTCAACCAATCTCATTGCGAGAATATTCTAAGGTGTTATATAAAACAAAATATGAATGCAATCACGTGACTGTGTTGAGCCAATCAATGACTCGCAGTTTACTATTAACACAGTATTATCATTATGATAAATTGATGATATTGATAATATGAATATGAAGTTATTATTGATTTAACATCACATGGAATAAAACAAAAATATATATATTTAAGTGAATGTTATTTGTTCTCTCTCTCTCTCTACTTAGGGGAGAAAGGACACGCGTACTGCGCACTACACATTAGGCCTACACAGACCAATCGTATACATACATTATATTAATATTACAGGTAGTGTACACTACATATTACAGTCACGTCGTGGTTGTATGCGTGCGGTGCCCCCGGGGGGGGGGGGGGGGGCACTCATGTATAATGTAAGACGGGTATGTGCCGCTTAAAAGAACCCCTTTTTCACACCCAATCGCAGCTCTAAAGATACCCGATTTTCAAAAATTGCCGCTCCATAGACCCCCGGAATGACTTGGCTAGGTAGTTGAGTAGCGCCAAGTCCATTATTCTTCTTGTAGTTCGGCTCCATAGTCCCCCGGAATGACTTGGCTATGTATTTGACTAGCGCCAAGTCCATTTTTCTCTTCTAGTTCGGCTCCTTGGACCACCATTTGAGCCTTTTTGAGGGTTTCCGTAGGTCTTTGGTAGCTCCATGTCTATGTTTTTTGTAGTTTTAGTCTGCTCCTTAGACCCCATAAGTCCCGTTTCAGGGTTTTTGTAGCTCCAAAGACCCTATATTTTGTGCTTGTAGTCAGCTCTTCAGACCCCCATTTCAGAGTCCCGTGAGGCACACCCCCGTCAAAAAATAATTCGAGTGCCCCCCCCCCCCCCGGGGCGGTGCCTCATCTGTAGCACAATAATCTCGAATAACCGTGATAAATGGTAATTCAATTTGTATCTGTTCATTGGAAACATTTACCCCTTAACTGTAAGAATCAGTCGTTAACTCATTATCACTAATAGTATAAAAGGCCAGTTTGTAGTTAATCAATGGAGATCATGCCAAGTAACGAATAATCATAACCGTCTATACAACACATAAGTAAATAGTAACCTTCAAGTGGTTTAGCTATACGGGGAGGTGGTGGGGGTGGGGGCTTGTACCCAATAATTTGACAAAACAATAAAATCATATAAATAGGATTTAAACAATTTACACAAGTACAGAAAGAATAATACTGCCCCCACCCCCATTATCTCTGCATTCAAGGACAGTGGACTTAAATTACAAAGTGAAACATAGGTAAAAATGTACTGGTCAGAGTAGGTTTGTCTATACAAGAAATAAAACTATTTAACAATACGCCAGCATTAATGAATAAAATTAGGATTATTGTAAACAAAAATCAAACAAATTGTCTTTCAAGAACTGCATTATAATTGTTGTATATAATAAGACTGGAACCAAATGTTTGAAGAACGTTTATATAATATCTCATACATAGTATGTTCCAAAGGTTCAACATATGTATAATACAAAACAGAGGCGTCGATCCGTTTTTGCGATGGGGGGGGGGGGGGGGGGGGGGGTGCAATATTTTCCAGAGTCACCGGTGAGAGAGCTAAAAGCTAGTTTTCAACCAAATACCCCACTCGGGCTGTCATACAGAGCTGCATAGCTGCCATGCAAGTACATGTAGTACGGTACGGTTTGACCGTATTTAGTACGATCTTTTGATGTAAATACGGGAATCATAATTTGTAAGAAATAAATAATGTTATTTTTTTAGTAAAAGTAACGGTCCGAAAATAGCAACAAAATTTATGTTTAATCCTTAAAAACTATTTCTAAAGATACATATTTTAAATAAAACAAAAATAAATAAAACAAACTCATAAAAATGCTGGTTTGATCGACAGAACCAACTTTTATATGAACGCGCTTGTAAAGGGTATTTTCGCATTTCCCCCCCCCCCTTTTTTCTCTAGAGGTTGGCAGCTCTGCAGCAATGCATGTCTAGTGGCATGCCCATTTATATGTCTTGCACTAATACAAACAAAAAGAAAATATAAATATTCTCAACATAGTTTTGCCGCGCTGAAAAAATACTGATTTCCTCAGCAAAATACAGATTTGAGGATATGAGAATACTGACATGCTCAAATGAAACTTAGATTGGCAGCTCTGCCGGTTTAGAACTGTCGAGATGTAAATAGGAATACAAAGTCTATATATTTTATTACAGAAAAGTTGATGGCTCGAAGCCCTGAATGGGTTGAGTCGAGGAGCATCCTTAATGGGGGAAGCTTTTAGATTTCAAACATTTAGAACTGCAGTATAAAATAGTGAATCTATTCGTAGCTTTTTTTCAAAGGGCATAGTGAGGAAAAATGAACAGTATCGATAGGGCGGAAATGACTGAGTGTCAAATGTAGGAAATGAATAAGATTTAGAGAGAAAGAGTATGGACTCGGCCATGCAATAAATTAGACAACCTTCATGACCTTGGGCTTGTCCAAAGAAATAAGCGAAAGGAAACAATTAAATGAATAAATAAAACACAATATTAAAATGGTGAGAGGGCAAACGAAAGTGATAAAATATAGTAATACAGGCTGTGAAGATGAAGAGCAAATGTATAAAGGAAAGTCGCTAGAATACTTTATCAAGGGGATAGCGACGAATAGGAAATAAATATGAAACAAGAATGTAAGGAAAGTGCACGTGAATAAAAAGTCGAATGAAAGGTTGTATGGGAAAAACAAAATGAGTATGGACGCACGGATACTGATGGTATAGCCAACAAGAAGAGAAGGAAACGGTTGAGAAAAAAATAAAGTTATGATTAAGTGATTAGATAAAGCACGAAATATAAAGATATGGGGAGAAGACAGGGTATACGCGATGAAAAATGAACGGGGGAAAACACAAACATTTGAGAAATATTACCAGAACAAAGTAAATAACAAAATAAACCCACAATACAATGAAAATGATACGAAATGAAGCAAAAGACAATAATATAACAACGATAGAAACAGCAACAGATACAAATTATAACAACTGTTGGCAATATTAGACCGAATCGACGAGGAAAGAGCGCGATGAATCAATCAATCATTGATCGACTGATATATTTGAAATCAGTCAATCTACCAGCACATCAGTCAATCAACCAACCATCATCAATCAATCAATCAATC
This sequence comes from Echinarachnius parma, assembly GCA_037951105.1. Classification (NCBI taxonomy): domain Eukaryota; kingdom Metazoa; phylum Echinodermata; class Echinoidea; order Clypeasteroida; family Echinarachniidae; genus Echinarachnius; species Echinarachnius parma. Next base: position 8,465 of record JBAMJV010009644.1, read on the forward strand.
AATCAATCAATCAATCAATCAATATTATATTCTGCTTCTTTTAATGACAGGTGTTTATTCGTGCCCGTCGGTAAGGAAGCCAACATTGGGCCAGATAACTGAACTAGCTCGAGGATTCGGGCTTCACATGGAAGATGGCGAGCTCAGGGTAAGACTCAAATCTCCAATACAATGAATGGAACACAAACTTGACAAATACTTGATTAATAGGTAACAAATAATATTTAAATGCTTAAAAGTGCACCTGTAAAGTTTCAGATATTGCCCGAAATTACATTTGAGACTTCAATCCTGTTCCAAAATCATTGTAAGATATGTCCAAATGATGTGTGAAACTTTTTATTGAAAAAGAACACTGCTTTCCTGGTTTAAAAAGTGAAAATATGCATCAGATTTTACAACAAATTACTGTATGACGTTTATGAGGTTTATCGTCATACTAAAGGGGCATTTGAAAAAAATATAACCCTATTTTATTCTTCTCTTACCATAAACTAAACAACACGGTAGAAGAGAAACGAGGAAGCTCCAAGTAATTTTTCGTGAAGTTAGACACTTTACAGGCATCCCTTTAAATATGATGTAGCACTATAGCGTAATTTGGCGGAATAAAACGGCAGATCGATGAGTTTGTGTGATATGTTGGTGTTGTTCCTAACTTTCTACTATCATTAATACTTAATTATTATATATTTACATCCACCTTTCTCAAATACTCATTAATTAGAGTCAATGTACATGGGATGATGATAAATCTTTGTCATAGTATATGTATGATTTTTCAGATTCTATATGTACGTTTTTAAAACCTAATTCATATATTGCAACAATTGTTATCATTCTATCAGGATATGCACAAACTTATCGGAGGTAACATCGATGGCATAAACAGCATCAATCACTTGGTGGAACCCAGGCTGCCTACCAGGTACCCACGACTTCCGGGCTACCGACCCGAGCCGAAGGACAACCCACACAACGCTTGGTGAGTATCGGGCTAAGTAATACTAACATGTTTGTCTTTACGACTTCCGGGCTACTGCCCTGCACAGGAGAACGAATTAAACTTTGCGGATAGACCAACAAAATTGGTCAATATTCAGACGGATCTTACGGATGTTCCACTGAGACTGCGACTGACTTCACTGACTGCACATGGCTCATGTAGTGGGAGGGGAAGTCGTATTTATCGGCAAAACGCCATTTATAAAATAGGCATGACTCTTTCTGTCGTTTCTTGATCTGAACTAGATGTACATAATAAAGATTATAGGATCGCCGGGTGTTTAGGAAGAATTGCACTTGTTTAGAACAATCGGTATGTGTTCTTCTCTGTATACTAGATCAACACAAAAGCTACACAATTGTATAGCTTGTTCATGTGCCCTTGTATGTTTTTGCGAATGTTCCCCTTTGATTCATGCACTTAAAGCGGAATCTCTTTGGAGGATCCGTCGCACATTCTCTAATTCGATTTATCCAAATAACAGTTTGTGTCCGTTATAAGCTCCTAAATAGCAATCGAGCATTGAAATGTAACACCAATATATTTGTAAGCTCAGTAAGTAGACCACATGTCCCGCACTTCGGATGGTGAGAGTGTTTGCCGAATCAATCCTAAAGTCTATATCTATTTATATATTTGTTGATCCCCTAAAGCATATTTTGTTTGGCTAATTAGTATATAATATACAATTAGGTTTTTTTTTCGTTGAAACGCTCCAAAGTAAAAATGTACTTTATAAAATTGTATTTTGTATGTTATAAACAATTTACCTAGCGGTTGTTTGGCTTTGCATAATGTATATATACATGTATGTCATCAGGTTTTGGCGCTGTGAGATTAAAGGCGCAAACAGCGGGAAACTCGAGGGCAAGACGGTGGCCATCAAGGATACCATAGCCATAGCGGGCGTCCCATTGATGATGGGTTGTCCTGCGCTGGAAGGGTTCACACCCAACTTCGATGCTACTGTGGTGACTCGCATTCTTGATGCAGGTATGTACTAATTGTAATAATTGCAAATATATGTTCATTGCATGTTACGTTTTTTCATGTACTTGCAACTGAACAATGCTATCAATGTATAGTCAAATAATTTCATCTTTACATTAGCACAATTTTCAAATCTAAGTCTACATCACTTTAAAACTTTTAAAAATGTAAAATGGTTATCTTACGCGGGTCTAATTACCTTTTATCATTCTAACAACACCATCATATTTATAATTGATCTCTTCCATGCGATATTATTACATGCAGTAACGATATCATCCTTCAATAATTGCTTATTGCGCCTAGTAGGCAACTGGCAGGAATACTCCCTAGGGAGTGGTAAATGTGCACTTTGTGTGTAGGAATGAGTCCAGTGTGTACAGGTTGACAGGGTTATCATCGCTTAGAGGCCATATTGCAAATTGCGCCCTAAACTATGTATTATCATTATTAGCGTTTCGCTACTTTCATGTAATATTAGTGATTTCCACCATTTCAGTTTGCATGTAACGTACAACTCGGCATCCCTCTATACCACACAGGTGGTACGATCATCGGGAAGACTCAGTGCGAGAACTTTTGCAGCTCCGGTAGTAGTTCAACCAGCTTCCCGGCCCCCGTGACGAACCCACACAACCCCAGGCACCAAGCAGGTGGATCTAGCTCGGGCAGTGCTGTCCTGGTACGAGGTCACACGTATTCGTATTATAACCCCGTGCTACGCCATTTGTACATACCAAATATCAAAACATTATTATCATGATAACAATCGGTGTCAGTGATAGTGAGTATCAGGAAAATTGATAATCATATAATGGAAAGAAGATAAATGTAATGGATTAATTACTTTAACAATATTTACAATATTGATAATTGGAGCCATATCATAGTCGCGTATAGCTTGTATAGTTTAATCCTGTTAAAAATGTATGTTCTCATCTTTGATTGAATAAGCATATACAGTACATAATATCATATATTACATAACTTAGTAAAATGCGAGTCGTTGATTGGCTCAACACAGTCACGTGATTTCCATAATATTTTGTAATATTACACGCCCGAGCCCACACCTAGGTACATTACAATAGCGTTGTGTGGAGATCGACCTCTTCCGCCTGCTGCATTATCCAAAACGAAAACAATTTTTGTCGGCCGATTTCTCCCTCAATTTACCAGCAAATGCAAAAGACTTTCGTTTATGTGATCCACAATTCATATACTTTGATAATAATTACCGACTCTGTTGTTTTGAAGACCGCAAAATGTAGGAAAAAATTATTAATTCCCGTCTGTTTTTCTTACCGATGCGTCCTATCATATAGCGTTCAACTGATGATCGGTACAGTGTACGAATGGGCAGTATACTAATCTCCCGTGTATTTTCATATATTGCGTGTAAATGGTCCATACCATGGACCATTTACTTTGTAGATGTGCCCGAGCCCACTTTTCATGCAAGAGAGATTGTATTATGACGTCACAATGAGAGAGAGCGGTTTTCTTTTTATTATGACGTCAAAATGACTTGTCAGCACATCAAAGCCACATTTTCTAATTGATCTCAAAGAGGCTGCAGTATGACAGTTAACTTTGTTGTCGGGAAAATCATGGAATGTTCCCTTGGGATTTGAAATGCTATTGAGGGAAGATTATAAGTCCCGAGACTTTATCCCTCGGAGAGGAACATTCTGTGATATTCCCTCCACCATCAGTTAACATCTGTATAATATAGCCTACCATCATATAAATGAACATTTAACAAATCAAAATTGCCCTTGCAACTATTATAATTTGAATATCATATCACGTTTAATTTGTGATATATAATATTACTATAACTATAATCATTGCTATTACTATCATTACTATTACTTATTTGTATAACCTCTAATGATCTTATTCATCAACGTTTGAAGGTGAGCATTGGTGAGGCTGACCTGGCCGTGGGTGGTGACCAGGGTGGATCTATTCGTCACCCGTCCTGTTGGACCGGTGTGGTTGGCATCAAACCCACTTTTGGACTGGTTCCTTACACCGGTGCCCTTGGCTTCGACACGGCTATAGACCATCTCGGGCCTATGGCCAGGACCGTTAAGGACTGTGCCTTATTTCTCGAGGTATGATCATGATAGATGCATACATGTTTGTTAAAAGTCTTCTACAATCACGCTCACTGCAAAGGTCAGTGGCTATTCTACTAACACTGTTGACATGTGCAAAAAATGACTTTGCACACAGCTGCAAACCCATATATCAGGCACGTTTAATCTACTTACTTATTCTATATCACATGGAGAATATACAAAAATAACTCAGATAGTTGATAACGAGGTTCTACTATTATATGGTTCGCACTGTCATAACAGAGGAGGGCTCCTGGGCTCGAGCCCCTTTCCAATTAGTTTTTGTCTTGTTTTTACTTTGCTTGTTACCCGGTAGTGTCGATTTTTAGCTAAGATCCTAAAGCGATTCGGGGCTCCGTTGGTAACGGTGGAATATATTTTATGCCATATACTCATGAATATTCGTGTTTCGTATTTAATACTGTCTGTAAAATAATTAAGCGTCATTTATATTGCTTTATCTTATCATTTACATACATTTTGATTTGTTCTTCCGTTTTTGTTAGCATGTAGATTTGATTTTTATCAAATTGAGCTATACAAACATGAGGGATATTATATATTGTATTTTAATGTGGTTTAGGTGCTTGCGGGTTACGATGACGGACTGGACGCACGCCAACACCCTAATATCGCCGTCCCGGAATATTCCAAAGAGGTAATTCAGTGTGGAAATCAATATTTTTCGGAACAACGTATCTGCCCAACATGCCCAAGGTGACGGTCAAAATAAGACTCTCCTCGGTATTTAATTTTTTCTTGGTATGTCGATTCATTTTAATTTCAATGATGAATATAATGATAACATTGTTGATGTTCCATAGTGATGGTGATGATATTAGTTATGATGGCTAGATGATGATAGTGATGATGATGGTGTGATAATGTTAATATGATTATAGTGGTGGCAATAATGACGATAATGATAAAGACAATAACTATTATGATAATGACGATGATGACCATAATGCTGATTATGATGACGATAGTTAGGATGCTGATGCTTTTGTTGATACTAATTGTGATGACAATAACTTGATTATGAAGATGATGATCATGATCATGATGATCATGATGGTGATCATGGTGATAATGATTCGTCATTATTATGATGATCGTGGTGGTTATATGATGCTGCTGCTGATGATAAAAGCGATACAGCAGTAATTTGAAAATGTTGGATATAACTCTAATGGCCAAACAAAGTGATCAACATGGTTGAAATAGTAGACAAGGGGATTAATATGGTAAAGTATGAACCATAACAGCTTAAAATGCGGAAATATAAAGGAAGTTCCATGCGCCACAGATAGATTTAACAGAAATTGAATCATAAACGTACTAAAAGCTATATCCCTTTGTTTTCACCATGTAGTTGGAGAAGGGTGACATCGAAGGTCTGCGGGTGGGTATTCTGACCGAAGGCTTTGCGATGGAGGGAACCGACCCTGCCGTAGGCAGACTCTTGAAGAAGGTCATCTACAAGCTGGCTGACCACGGAGCGACTGTGGATGATATCTCGATTCCGATCCACACAGACTGTAATTTTTGCTTTTCTATATTTCCGTCCTTCTGTCTATATTTAGTCATTCTTATTCTTATTCTATTCTAATTTATATTCCGCATTATTATATCCATTTTGTAAGATTTTGTATACAGTGAAGTTATATAATACAAGTTGGTTTCACATCGAGCATGTTGAGTGACTCTGGATAATATCTCGGTTCCGATCCACAAAGACTGTAATGTGTGTTTTTTTCTTTATTTCTGTTCTCCTTTCTCTATTCGTATTCATTATATTGTCTTCTGTATCTATTATGCGTTATAGGATCAATAATTTATATACAAATTAGGTATCTTCAAGTTGGCTGTTCATGGAACAACTTTAGATAATGTCCCGGTTCCGATCCACGCAAGTATGAATAGGATGTAACATTTGCCCGAATGTTACATAAGTTTCCCCGAATATGACATGGTTTGGCCCGAATATGATATAGGCCCTAGTTTTGCCCGAATATGGCATGGTTTGCCCGAATTTCAGGTGCGTTTTGCCGAATATGATTGTTTTCAAAATTCCAGGGGCTGCAGCAAGCACCCCCCCCCCCCCCCCCCCCCCCCCCCCGCCGCTCCTACGCCTATGTACTACAAAGTCGGTTGGTAAAAGAGCAGATATGCAAAAACATTTTGAAGTCGTAATAACTAATCAATCACTGTAATCCATAATTGTTATGAGACGAACATGTGGTATACTTGAATATTAAAACATATTGTGTTGGAATTAGTAACGAAATAATCAATTAAATACAAGTTATTCAACATAAATGCTCTTCAACTGGCTTTGACCTGTAAAACACCATAGCAATAGTTGTACAGAATGGTTTACTCGCTATACCTCTTCCCTCTGATTCGCTTTAAAGCTCGTAACATATGGAGTGCTGTAGCTGAAGGATGCCTTGAAAACATTACACGGAATGGAGGTGAGTGATATTTGTTTTTAAAGTTTTGTAGGACTTTCTTGTTGTGTTTGTCTACTTTATCAACGTTTTTAAACACCATTGGGTATCGGTATTCTATAAGTCTTCGACATCCTTTCACAATACCTTCAATACACTTTTAGTAATGATGTTAAGTATGTGTTTTTCCCCGATTACCAATTAAAAACAAATGTCATGTACGTTATTAATTGAAAATATAATGATGTTTAAATTGCAATAAAGTTTCCAAACTATTACATTCTACTAATTGTATTCGTTGCTGATAGTATAAGAAACGAAGAAAGTGTCAGCATCGGGACTAATATGACTGTTTGATTGCGAATTTGTGAACATTATCTTGGCACTATAGGACAGGGGCTCGGCCACACTGGTTACTATTCAACCCAATTCGCCATTGAGATTGGGAAAATGCTCAAAACAAGGCCCGACGATCTGCCAGATACAGTGAAGGTATGTTCGGCGAGAGTGAGGTTGGTCATGTATAACCCACTTTGAAGGGCTTCCTGTAAAAAGAAGAAAAACAAAAGAAAAGAGGCGATGCGGCCATACAGGTCTATCTCTGACTCGGCTGCGTGTATAGAGAAAATAAAGTGGTCTTTTTAAAACTATCATCTTGTCATAATAGCTGCTCATGCTTTGATATAGAACATGTAGAACGGGTACGACTCTACCCAGGTATATATGGTACCCAGCAGGATGGAACGTGTTTCCTTAGACCTTAGTACTCTGTACGCCTGGCTGGCGACTTGGTTGGAATACTACCTAGGAAGTGGACATGTGAACTTTGAGTGCTGGAATGAATTCAGTGTGCATCCGTAACCGGGATTAAAGTAAAGGGCTATGCTACTCACGTAAAAAGTGCTATATTAAAATTAATAACCGTTATTATCAGAAAGTGGAGTTGCAGAAGAGTCAAAATGTTCATACTCAATTATGTATTGTCTAGTGCAAATACAAACAACATGGTCTCTATTATCTAGTCGATATTCTTCATACGTATGCCCCTTATTTGCCATTATTTGCCATTATTTGCCATTATTTGCCATTATATTCCCTCATATAATATGATTATACTCCTTTCAGATATTGATGCTTCAGAGTGAGTATCTGAAGCGTCAGTACAGGTCACAGGTGTACTGCCGAGGCAGGAACCTGGTGATCACCCTGCGAAAGGCGTATGACGAGGCGTTGAAGAAGTTTGATGTCATTGCTCTACCAACCATCCCATTCACCGCAGAGAAACTCATCTCCAAAGATGACCCCATGGAAGGTCAGTAAATAATATTCAGGGATGTAGCCTGAATGTAGCCTGTACACACTGTACAATCGGTCAAGAGGGGGGGGGGGGGGGGGGGGGTAAAGAAGTATGAAGAAGCCTTGAAGAAGTTCGATATCCAACGATGCCATTCACCGCATCGAAACTTATCTCCAAAGATGACCCCATGGAAGGTCAGTAATATAAAGGGATGTAACCTGTATGTAGCAATGGTCAAGGGGGAGGGGGGGGGGGGGGGGGGGCAAAGGCGTACGACGAAGCCTTGAAGAAGTTCCTAGCTCCATCATTCATCCCATTCACCGCATCGAAACTCATCACCAAAGATGACCGGACCCATGGAAGGTCAGTATATCAGGGATGTATCTTGAATGTAGCCTGGGTTACTAGTATGGGGGCGCAACAAGTTCCGCATTTGTCAAATTGGCGGGGGGTTTACCACTTAGCTATCCTCTGTTAAAAGTGAAATCGCTCATATAAACCTTTAATTTATTGTAGTCACCTAAATGATGTCGATGCATTATCTGTGGTATCTCTCTGGTTGCCTGTCTCCATTTTCCCTTCTGCTTGGAGACTTGGAACCCACGAGTCATTGAGTAGAGTCATTGCCTCCTCACCAAATTGTAGCCACTGACTGCAAGTCTGTGATGGACAGACGAATTTTGATATGGTAAATAAAACATACATGATAATCCGTGAAGTCATATACTGCTAGGGCTTCGAATCCTTTGAGAGTACTGTTCTGTTATAACTCACAGTTTAATCCCGTCACAACATTACTAACGTATCGTTGACATAGTTACTTATCACAAAGTTTCGGCACACCAATTGCAGTCGTGTCAATGAAAGGTTCGAGATAAATAAGTGGTTTAGGGTGGGCTTGATATATTATTGTCTATACGTGTATAAGATTACTTACAATATTTTAAGTCAGTTTCATTAATGTTTTAATTTAAGATTATTTCTAGTAGAATGTAGAATCCGATCGGATCCGTCTGATGAAAGTAATGGACGGTCCTGTAATGTGTGTATCATAGTCACTGGCGCCGATTCCATCCAAAAACACAATGCATTGGGGGGGGGGGGGGGCGAGCATTGTTTGTGAACAATGCTCTGCCCCCCCCCCCCCCCCCCCCCCCCCCCCCAATGCATTGTGTTTTCGGATGGAATCGGCGCCAGTGATCATAGTACGCCTCTTGCTTATTTACCATAGCAAATCATTTCCTTTGACCCACAGAATTAATAAACTCGTGTTTCAAGATGGCAGGAAACACAATGGCGTTCAATCTGACGGGTCACCCGGCCATCAATGTCAACGGCGGCTTCCTGGAAGATCTCCCCGTCGGTCTCATGCTGGTCGGGAGACACTTCGACGACCTCACCGTCCTCAAGGTCGCACAGGCCGTCGAGAAAATCAGAGACGCACAGAAGTAAACGGCCCAGAATGAAATCAGTTGTAGTGCAGTTAGGCCTTATTTTTAAAATGTAATCAGTGTATTGTACACCGTGCATGTTCTTGTAAAATGCCAGAGATTATGTTTTGTCGTGGACTTCGTGTGTGCCTAAAGCGCACATTTAATGAGCGCCTTGTCACAAAACCACTAACTGGTGGGTGTATAGGGGATTCCTGGTGGGGGGTTCAGAATTATTAGACATTTAAAGATGTAGTTTTGTAGATGTGTCATTTCTTAAACTAACGCAGACTGCCATTTATCTTATTATCATAATGATGATCATGGGTTAGGGGCAGTGATGTTTAACATGTTTACAATAAATGTGGGGGTCGTCGTGTTGCTGTCATCGTGATCGCCTTTCTCGGACTAAAACACGTGGATTTCCGTTGGTTCAGCTAGTTCTTAAATATACAAAATAAAAAAAGTTTAGAGAGGTGGGAGGGGCACCTCTCTGCCCTGTTCATCACAAGCAATAATTGTTTCTTTATAGGGGCACCTCAGTCAATGTAATATATTATTTCACTTTTATTTTATATACTAACCAAAATAACTAAAATATAAATTTAATTACTTCAATTAAACAGTGTTCAAAGTCATCACGTTAGTTTTTACTTTTTTTTAAACATCATATCCAAACTAAAAGAAGTAATACATGTATCGAGCACTTATAGCGAATTACTGCGTGAATAAATAAAATCATTACATAAACTTTCTTCTCAGATGTTATTATTGTTTCATTTATGTGTTAAAGGGGAGCCAAACGCTTTCATGTTTTCCTTATTGTTGGTGCATAATTCCCGTTACTTCTAGTCGTATATTACCTCTTGTGAATCACTAATAACGGAACTAATCAATGCTTTTGAGCCATTATCAACTACTTTGACTGACCACTGCAGGAGGCTGCCATGTTTTCCAACTGTACCATTACTATGAAACGTCATCTGCCCTTGCATTTAAAAACACGTGTAACTTAACCTCTGACAGAGCAGCAGGTTCAACAACAGCGGTTAAATAATAGATTGTAATATATCTTTCTGCAACGGGGCTATATAGAAAGTTCAAGCATATCGTTTACCTTTAAACATAACGTGGGCCGAACAGGGGCAAAACACCACTACAAAATAATCATGTTATGGAAAATTATTTTATAGTTTTTTAGGCCTTGGTCAGCCGGTGGCTGCGATGCATGGGCTGCAACGGGTCGATCGCGCATAGCATGAAAGGCGCATATTTTCAAATTCTGAAATACATAACTGCGTTGTAAATAATCACTGCAGCTATACAATAATAAACCTCTCACATAAAGTTCCCCAATTCAAGTTTGAGTGTTTATATCTCTCTGGTACCTTAATTATCTTACATGAATGTGGTGTGAATGATGCCCGAATTATGGAATATGAATTAAACCTGAGTATATGGAGCCAATGTCAAAGCGAAATGTTGCAAAATACATAGGATGGGGTCCAAGCGTTTGGCTCATTCAAAGGCACACAAATATAAACTACTGGAAACTAGTTAGCAAAAACAACAATTGCAGGACATGAAGGAGCGGGTCTTTGACCCATCAGTAGCCGACCCCCCCCCCCCCCCCCCCCTCTCCCCCCCCCCCCCCCTCACCTTCGCTACACAACTGCCGCTGATAATCCCAAATAACCCCATAATGATGTTCAAACAATAACATTAAATATGTTAGGTACCTGGGGGCTGGGAAATACATCACTATTGTGGTTCACTGAATACAAACGTATAGTTATGAATACGCCCCAGCATAGGGAGTCGTTTATCTCGACGTGCGAACAGATAACGAAATATAAGACGTGCGGCATTTCATGAGAAAATTTCGACAAGAACAACTAACCAACTAGTGATTGACGTCTATAGGATGGTATACTTTCTCAGGCCCTATACTGTCCCGCAATGGCCCTTATCGAGGCCAACCATCCCGTTTAATAGGTACAAATTAAAACAAGAGTTGAATCCTTTTTCTATTACTGCCCTATATTGGTTTGTCGATCATGATAAAGAAATTAAAGGGTACCACCACCCAAAAATAATATTCTTATTATAGAAAGGTACCATCTTTAGTATTCCATTCCTTCAACAAGTTCACAAAAATATGTTTTCAGAAACAAATGTATAATTGGAAAACGCATCACCATTCTCAACCATGCGTTCATGCGGTCTGAATTGCGTAGACTATATGCGTGCAGAGCCAGAGCGCACTGTGCAGAGCGAATGAATCATCCGGGAATCTATTGACGTACGCGTGAAAGCATTGGCGCACTCGCAAATGCTTGGCCCGTATGGAACCAGGAAATAGCAGTGGTTCCGTAAGTGGTGGAAATTAATTGCTTTGTTTATGAATTACACAACCCTTTGCAAAATGTTGGGTATCCATTTGATATCACAAAACGGTACCAAAACATATAATAATGTGTTGTCCTTTGCATGGTGGTCCCCTTTAAAGCGACATCTTATTTATCTTTTTTAAGAAAAGAGTATGAAGCATGCTGTGATTATGTAAGAAATGAAATGTGACTGACATGGAATTGCCCAGCAGCTTATTTGTTTTGTTTTTTTGTTTTTTTGTCAGGTGATCGAGTAACGGGCGAAAAAAAAAATCATACTACAGTATGTGCCCCTCACAACAATGCGAGGCCTCCATGGTGCCCACGCAGCTACCCCTAATATTTAATTTATTTAATTTGTTTATTTATTTATTTATTTTTGGTTTTGTTGGGGGGGGGGGGTCTGAACGTAAGGGGAATATTTTTAAAGGGGAAAATACATAGAGTGTGCCCCCAATAATTGTTGTGCCCCCCCCCCCCCCCCACCCCCCCCCATCAGTCCGACCACGCTACGCCACCACCACAGGCCTACTCCATTGTTTATTGAGCGATGCACATTTTAATCACGTTGGATATGAGCCGATAACAGAAGCAATGGTCAACATAACAAGCATCCGACTCCGAGTCCACGCGACACCCGACAACACCCACTTTACCAGGTCACTGCCATCGAGCTGTATAAAAGCTTTGCAGAAATGCATTTCAGCGCATGTGCACATCATTCGTTACCATACAAAATCACATGCATAATGATATAAGCTGTATGCGTATGTGAGAGGCATGCAATATACTACTCACAATGCATTTGCATACGGAAGTATAATGTCTATAATAACTATAATAATATTCCTCACCTTGTCACGGGTTGTCACGTCGGTAGTTGGCCTATTATCTGGTGCCTGGATGCGGATAAGTATAATATATCCAGGGATATCCATCCTCATAATATAGCCGCATGTGCTCGGTGTGTGTCGATCTAGCTAGACCATACTGGTATTATAACAATTCTGCCTCTTGCTCGTGTACTGATAAAACTATCAGTATGGCTGAGAAAATGGATCCAGAGGGTACGGCCTCGGATGCGGAAGCTGGTACGTATACAAAGGCGAAGTTGAACTTCACGTATTTAATAATAGTAAACAGCCGTGTAAATATTGTGGGACATATACTCCGCACAAAAAGAAACTGGACACTTGTTTAAGTTGAAATATTTAATATTTATGTGCGACAGAGTGTACATTATCATATATCAGATTAAAGGAAATTTAGTCCTCTACAGGCAGAATATAAATTAAAGGTGTAATCGTTCATGCATGAACTGCCATGATCAGTTAACAATAGCAAGGTCTGTTTTCAAAAATAGCAAAAACAATGGATGGCCGCACCATTCGACTGCAATGAGTAACCGCGGCTTGAAACAAGATGTGCGAGGCAAGTCTTTTATGACACCATTCAACCTTACTGTCATAAACAAACACCAAAAATACACATTTTCCAATAAAACAGGGCCAGGTTATGACAACATCAACATATTGGTCTATTTTTGAGGCATAAAGCTTGTCTGTTTCATGTGTCCCTTGCAATTTCAACTATAGTTACCTAGAGAAGTGACATGTTAGAGACTGCCCAAATGGTTGACCAAGGGTGACATCAGATTTTAAAGATCTTTGGACTACGGTAGAATTCTTGAGAAAAATGTATACCAAGTTTCATGCTGAAATAAGGGCACAAACTAGTTTTGACGAATAAACCTTAGCCATGGAATTTCCCATTGTGTTACATTTGGATGAAAATAAAACCTACAACGTTCACAATTTGTCTTCATTTACACTTTTTCTATTGAGATGAAACTAAAAAAGATAACATTTGTAATGAAATAATTATGCTATGTCATGAATATAGCGTTTATATCATGCTTGTCAACATTTAAATGGTTGAATGGATGTTCCATTTTTGACTATTTTTGAAAACAGACATTGCGGTGGTTAATTGACCGTGACAAGTCATGCATGAATGATTTCTCCTGGATTCTATGCTAATATCGAAGAGGGGTATTTTGTTTAATTTGATATACAATAACATATATTTTATGAGATATGTTGTCTGAAATAAGGTCCAGTTTCTTTTTGTGCGGAGTATATATATAATATGCGACGGTATTATATTCACATGCGTGCTATAACTAGACAAATTCAATACATATAAATTGATACATGTACGTAGCCTACGTTACTGTATTGGAGTATGAATTATGAAGTATTTCCAAGGAGGTATATACCTCCTTGGTATTTTTATGAATCTATATATATTTACAATGCATAATTTTACAGTGCACTCTATGTCATTCATATTTCACGTATCAAAATATAAACATCAATCATCGGATATAATGAATATATATTATAATAATATTCATTGTTCATCTTCTGTGGTTTGAACCTTGTGAGGTAGGCCGTCAGTAGTATTATATCGTAGATACTAATTTTAGCATGATGATAAATTGATGATATTGATAATATGGATATGAGATTATTATTGATTTAACATCACACGGAATAATACAAAATAATGATATGTTGGTGAATGTTATTTGTTCTCTCTCTGCACGCATTGCGCACCACACAGTATGCACATTACATGTAATATAATTACTTAGTGTACATTATGGTACAATATGGTGTATGCGTGCGATGCCCGATCTGTAGCACAATAATCATAATACGTGTATCACGAATGGAATAACCATGATAAATGGTAATTTTGTATATATTAAGAATTTGTTTAGTCGTTATAACACTAGTATACAATGCCAGTGAGTAGCTCATCAATGGAGAAATGCCAAGTCACATAATTGTATCATATAGTAGTAAGTAGTAAACCCTACAGTGGCGTAGCTATAGGTCTAGGCCTACTATAGGCTATATAGCTATAGGCTACTAAATACAGAAAAATAATACTGCCCCCCCCCCCCCGACAACCACCATGAGTCGACCCACGCAACGCCACTGCTCTAAAGCCTACCGTGTGGATAATGATTTATAGTGAATCCCCCCCCCCCCCCATCCACCAAAAAAAGAAATAAATGCAAAAAATAAAAAATAAATAAAAATAAAAAATGAAAATAAATACATGAATATATTAACAAAATAAATACATTTTAAAATGCATTTTTATGCATTGTTTCGAATGGTTCATTATGTCTGCATTAAATCCAAGGACAGTCGATTTAAATTACAGAAGGAAACACAGGTCGAAATTTGTTCTGGTCAGAGTTGGTTTGTCTACAAGAAATAACCGAATGTTTGAAGTACGTTTATATTATAGCTAACACATGGTATACCGTATTCTAAAAGTTCAACATTTTTTATATAAGCAAACAGTTGTAAAAAAACGTATTGCTAATATCTTGATTAAACCAAGAAATTGCCTTTCAAAGATAATTGTAGGTTAAAAAGGAAGTTTATTTCAAACTACAGGTATATTACTTATTTTGTATAATGGAGAACATATGAATCTATTTAAAACATATACTGTACATGTACATGTACATGTACATATATTTAAGGAAAGTAATCCATTTATTTGTAAATAGTATATCTCTACGGTAATCGTTCAACTGGCGAAATGTATCAACATACAAATGATATTTCGAAGTAGTTTTAGAGGATATATTTATACAAAATAGCATAATATGTATCGTTGCAGTATGCAAATTGTACTGATATTCTTTGATTTATTTGCATAGGCTATAAGTATACCCTTATAAAAAAAAAAAAATGGTTTTACCATGGACTTTTTTTTTTTTATAAGGGTATCAATTCCGTGTTAATTTGTAACACTCAAACAATTAAATTGTATACGACTATACGGCAACATTCTCACAAATCAATATGTCAATTGAATAGTTATGATCTGTAATCAAATATTAACAAACTTAAATCTACTGTATAGGCCTATAATCAATCAATCAATCAGTTTAATTATTACTTAATTGATCAAAAATCAATCAATATACCAATGATCAATTAACTAATATATCAATCATCCAAGAAAACAAAAATCAATTTATACTTAAATACATAAATCATTCAATAAATCAAGCATCAATCGATCAAAAAACCAACCAACAAACCAACCAACATTTGATCAATTAATCAATCAACCAATCGACAAATTAATCAATCAACCAATCAATCAACCAATCAATCAATCAATCAATCAATCAATCAATCAATCAATCAATCAATCAATTAATCATTCAATCAATCAGCCAATTAACTGATCAATCTAACAACCAATCAACCAATGGTTTAATCAATGACTCGATCAATAAGTCAATAAATTAATAAATCAATAAATCGATCAATAAATGGATCAATCAATCAATCAATCAATCAATCAATCAATCAATCAATCAATCAATAATCATATCAATCAATTAATCAATCAATCAATAGTATATTCTGCTTCTTTAAATGACAGGTGTTTACTTGTGCCCGTCGGTACGGAAGCCAACATTGGACCAGATAACAGAACTAGCTCGAGGATTCGGCCTTCACATGGAAGATGGAGAGCTCAGGGTAAGACTCAAATCTCGAAGACAATGAATGGAACAAAAACTTGACAATACTTACAAAAATAGGTAACAGATAATATTCAAATGCTAAATTATTATGTAGTACTGGCGTCATTTGGCGGAATAAAAAGGCAGATCAATGCGTTTGTGTGATACATCATCCATCTTGCTCAAATACTCATTAATTAGACTCGAGGTACATGGGATGATGATAAATGGTTTTCATAGTATAGATATACAGAGTGTCCCAGAAAAAAACGAAACCGGATTTCATGGCAGAAATTTTCTGTCATAATGAATAATTTCTTTGATAAGATATACATGTATGAAAAGCTCTGTTTCTCTTCTTTCATATGATGTACAACGTGTGGCACATAATTCACGCATGACTGAATTAAAACAATGGAAATTGGTGTTACCAAAATTCCATTTGCACGCAGAAATTGCAAGTTTTGGTGAGTTTTGGGGGTGAGTTTTTAGGGTAGTAAACGTACTTATTTTGAAGATGGACAAACACTGCATACAAATTCATATTTGTATCTTTTATATGACACCTCATGCACAACAAATAAACGATGTATGCCAGAGAACAAGTACGATGAAAACATGCCTGATTTCTGCCCAAATGAGTACATAGTTGAGTAAGAATTCGATCAGCTTTACTGACTTAGCAGCTGACAATGGACTTGATGCATGAGTACACAAACAGGGAAACATGGGAAACATGCTAGATCAGGAGAGTTACGAAATCAAGCATGTTTTCATTGTACTCGTTCTCTGGCATAAATCATTGATTTCTTAATCATGAGGTGTCATATAATAGATAAAAATATGAATTTGTATGCGGTGTTTGTCTTTTTTCAAAATAAGAGTCGTATACAGCCTAGCTTTCGATCCTAGCAGAATCTTCGTCAGGGCACAAATGACAGTTACTACAGAAAAAACACAGAATATATACCAACATAAACACATGTATGGAAGGGGGGCTGGAAAGAGGAAAGGAGGCGCAGACACAAAACAATGAAAGCAACTGTGAGTGGGTGAGTGTCAGGACTGCTTGACCAATCAGGTAAAAACAGGCATGGGTGGGTCCTAAAGTGGCTGCAGTCAAAGAAAATGTGATGAGAGTGTAAGGCTTATAGAAGAATAGAGGTAGGGAGGATCAAAGAAATCAATCAAGAAATGGAAAGAGACATGTGAACAAAAGACAGTTGATGAGGTGTGGGAGTGCACTGGGGCATCGAGAGGGGAGGAACAATAGAGGGGATTATGAGTGTAGGGGATGGGAGCGAGAGGATTAGGACAAAGAAAGTGAAGTGAAGTGTGTTGCAGGATCGGATGAATAGGATAGGCGAGATCATTTTATCACATTGGCGATTTTTTAGTAGACAAGCAGTTTTCAGCAGTATTTTCCATAGTCATTTTTTTTCAAAATAAGTACATTTACTACCCTAAAAACTCACCCAAACCTACAATTTCTGCGTGCAAATGGAATTTTGGTAACACCAATTTCCATTGTTCTAATTCAGTCATGCGTGAATTATGTGCCATAAGTTGTACATCAAATGAAAGAAGAGAAACAGAGCTTTTCATTCATGTCGAATAAATAATAATGTATATCTCATCAAAGAAATTATTCATTATGACAGCAAATTTCTGCCATGAAATCCGGTTTCGTTTTATCTGGGACACAATGTATTAGGATTGGTTTATATTCACTTGGTCTAATACCACTTGGTCTAATCATCAGTTCGTCTAACTCCACTTCGGCTAAACCCATTTGGGCTAATGCCCATTTAGGCAATTGCCGTTTCGTCTAATCACCATATGGGCCAATTGTCACTTCGTCTACTTTTTTTTCTCCTCGTTTCGTCTATTATCACTTCGTCTTATACCAGTTCGTCTAATTCTCAGTTAGGCTACTCTTCACTTGGTCTATATGCAATTCGTCTAATTACCGTTTGGTCTATAACCATTTGGTCTAATATCCATTTAGTCTATTACCATTTCGTCTAATACCAATAGGTCTATTTTCCACTTGGTCTAAAAGCAGTTCGTCTAATGCCATTTCGTCTAAACACTATTTCGGCTAATGACCATTTAGTCTAATTTTCATTTGGTCTAACGATCGCCCACACTGACCTCTGTGATGGCCACCGCCTGCATACCGTATGAAAGATTCCATAGGGCTGTAATTATAGCTCTATGGATATTTAGCAACAGCGGTTTCACTAGACGAAACCTGTGTATAAGAGAAAACTAATTGGCCGCTACAATCAGGTGACCTTCATAGACAAGTTCCAAAATATCGTTCGTACGCTCACCACCCAAGGGAAAATAGATATGTGGCCGCTATAAACAAGTGAACTTTCATCAAACAGTGTATATTGACCACCTAAAAGAAAACAAGCTAGTGGGCGTTATAATCAGGTACCTTAAAAAAAAAAACAGGTTCCATAAAATCGTATATCGTCAAACAGGGGCGTAGACAACGGGGGGATGAGGAGGATGCATCCCCCACCTCACAAGGTGTGGGAGGGATGACATGTACAATTATCCCCCCCCCCCCCCAGCTTTTAGGGAAGGATATTTGTGTGTGTGTGTATCTGTATACGAGTGGGAAAGAAAACATTCGTTGTATGAGCTAAGACTTGTTAATTATAACGTTAAAAACGTAATTTATACATCTACTTTTAATTTTTGCTGCGCGCTTCGCGCGCGAACATATTAACTCAGTTTTATGTGGTGTAACCTGCGTATGGTCTGGGGTGAGTTTTTTTCTATAAACCGGGTCACGTTGTTCCAGTGTAGGTTGGCATTGCTCTGGCTGCTGGTTTTTAAATTTTTTTTTCTTCAAAAATAGTAATTTTTATAATCCTTTCAGAAGTTTTCATTTCATTGTTTAATTGAAGTGTCATTTTGCCATCAGGGTCCTAACAATGCTTTTCTTTTCGTATTTTGGGCTAAATAACCTAATTAATATTAATGTGGAATTGCAATCTCGTACAACTACAAGCAATCATTTATCTCGTATGTCAAAACAAAGCGGTATACCCCCCCCCCCCCCCCCTCCCCGCAAGTAGCACACGCGGCATTTCAAGGCATCAATAGTCTTACACATATCTACAACAGTCTCAATAGAAAAAGAAAAGAAAATACTTTGGCAAGTAGTTTGTCACCTATCTTCCAATGGCAATATTAAGCTTGCCACTGTTAGCTTTAATGCTTTAATAAAGACAATTTATCAAACAAGTTTCATAAGCAACATTTGGCACGCACAAAAAACGATGTCTGCCAGCAGGGTTCATTTGACTACAGAGAGGAGGAAACATGATTCACAGGTTAATATTAAGATATTTTACACACATTTATAAATTATAGGGTAACATTATGCTTTCACAAAATTTAATTGTATTACACTTGTTATTTAGTGGTAATTTTAACTTGTCTAGTTTCGTACGGGTGCAGAGGATCTATCATGGGTTAAGAGACTTCTTGAACAGGGGCCGCGGAACCGGGTGGGGGGCTGGGGGTGCAGCCCCCACTTTTTTGGGCTAAAAACAAAGAAATACATAAACATAAAATAATACACTATATAACAATTCAAATGTGTTCAGCCCCTCTCTTTCAAAACCTTTCCGCGGCCCCTGTTGAACTTAGTGGACACTATTACTGACACTGAATTACAATTATCAAACTTTACACCAAAGTAACATTAGACCTTTAGACCAAATGGTCATTATACTAAATGGGCATTAGACCATGTGGTCATTTGCCCAAGTGGGACATTAGCCCAAGTGGGAGTAGCCCAACTGTCAATTAGACCAAACGGGAAGTTGATGAAATGGTGATTAGACCAAGTGATGAACTGCCCATCTGGATATAGCCGAAGTGGGTGTAGCCCAAATGGGTATTAGACGTAGTGGTATTAGACGAACTGGTAAATAGTCGAAGTGATATTAGACGAATCGAATATTAGACAATCTGGTGATTAGACGAAATGGCATTAGACTAAGTGGGTTTGGACCAAGTGGATATTAGACAATAAGGGTATAGCCCAAATGGTTATTAGACGAACCGGCTAATGGACCAAGTGGTTGTAGACGAAATGGGTTTAGACCATGTAGGATTAGACGAAGTGGATATTAGACGAAGCTGGTTTAGACCAAGTGGGGGATTACCTTAGGATTTGTCCCGATTCCGTTAGATACAAATACACGTTTTTACAATCTTATTCATATTGCAACAAATGTTGGTATTCCATCAGGATATGCACAAGCTTATCGGAGGTAACATCGATGGTATAAACAGCATCAATCACCTGGTGGAACCCATCCTGCCTACCAGGTACCCACGACTTCCGGGCCACCAACCCGAGCCGAAGGACAACCCACACAACGCTTGGTGAGTATCGGCTACTAATACTAACAGCATACGACTTCAAGGCTATTTCCCTTAACATGATAACGAATTAAACTATTAAACAATATACCAACAAAATGGGTCAATGTTCAGACAATGTTTCTCTGAGACTGCGTCTGGCTCCAGAGATCTCAAATCCCTGTGATATTCTGATCGTTGTGCTGAACAATAAGGTGAACACCTTTCCTTAATTTTAAACCTGTAGTTATGAGTAAAAAGTTTTTATCATGGTTTCTGGTTTCTTTGTCAAGTTTTGAACTTTCATCCTTTTTTGTTTGTATTTGTCAGTTAAATAATATAGAAGTAGTAAGTGTATTTTAATTTGATTGTGTGTTGTGTTTGTGATTGTGTGTTGCTAACGTGCGAATGTGAAGAGTGAAATATGCCAAACAATATAGATCCCCAGCACAGTGTAAATGGGGTAGATGTCAATCATGTCAATAGGTTCTCTGAATATTTGTCCTTTGATTTAAATGAAAATAATTGTGATGTTGATAAATCGTTGTACTTGCCAGAAGAATTGAATGATTCTATCAAGCAATTAAATTTAAACGGTAATGGTGTGAACAAATTATTCTCATGTGTACACATGAATTGTAGGGGCATTGGAAAAAAATATTGATTCAATTAATTCACTTTTAGATGTTTTAAATGTTAAATTTAGTGCAATAGGCGTCACTGAGACATGGTTAAGACCCAATGATTCTTCGTGCAATATTGATGGATATAATTGTAAAGGTAATTGTCGTGAAGGAAAGCGAGGAGGTGGAGTTGGAATATTTATACGTAATGATTTTGACTTTGTACATAGAGTAGATTTGGATGTAAATAATGATTTTATTGAAAGTATTTTTGTAGAAATTAATAATACTCATAAAAATATTATTATTGGTGCAATATACAGGCCACCTGGGTGTTCTGTTCAGTCTTTTATTGAATCATTATATTTAATTTTACAAACTGTAAATACTGAAAATAAAGATCTATTTTTGATGGGGGATTATAATATAGACTTGTTAAAAGCTTTTACATGCACATTTGTGAACGATTTTCTAGATATGTTTATGGTGAATTGTATGTATCCTTTAATTCATTTCCCTACTCGCATTACAGAAAATACATGCTCTTTACTTGATAATATTTTTACTAATAATTTAGACAATATGTTAACAGGTGTCTTGGCTGCAGATGTAAGTGATCACTTACCTATTTTTTGTATTTGTTATAGATATTGCAATGACCAAAATAATAATCCAGAATGTACTTTTGAAAAGCGTGATTATAGTGAAACAAATATTATAAAGTTTATAAATAAAATACAACACATTATATGGGTAATAAATGAAGACCCCAATCACAGCTATGGTTGTTTTTTACATCAATTTTTGAAATGTCATAATGATTGTTTTCCTGTCAAATTGGTGAAAAATAAAAAGAAATGTAAAAATAAACCCTGGTTTACAAATACTCTATGTAAAATGTGCAATAAAAAATGGTTGTTGTATAGAAAATATTTAAAGAATCGGTCAGAGTATAGACATGATGTATATAAAAGGTATAGAAATTTAGTTGATAAAGAATTGAAAAAAGCTAAACATACGTATTTGAAAAGAAAATTTGATAGTGCCATGGGTGACATGAAACGTACTTGGAATATATTACAGGATCTATTGGGTACTCAAAAGAAAGGTAAACAAAATATTAAAGAAATACTGTATGAGGGAAACATTGTTCAAGATAAAAATTTGATTGCTCAAATTTGTAATGATTACTTTGTAAGTATTGGTTGCAAATTACAGGATGATGTTCCGTGTTCAAATGTCCATTATATGACCTTTTTAAAAAATAATGAGAAAACTGCATTTTTTACTCCGGTGACACCCAAAGAAGTAATTGAAATTGTTTGTGATTTAAAAAGTAAATCTAGCTCTGGTTTTGATAATGTATATATTTCCAGACAAAATGAAAGTGGCCAAAGTGATACCAGTTTTTAAGGGTGGAATGGATAACAACGTTAGTAATTATAGACCCATATCAGTACTTTCTGTGTTTTCAAAATTTTTAGAAAAAGCATTTTATAATAGACTTTTATGTTTTTTGAATGAGTGCAATATTATATCAGATCATCAGTATGGCTTTAGGCCAGGACATTCCACTTCTTCAGCTTTATCTGAGTTTATTTATAAAGTTACTAATTGTTTTGATAAAAAAGAAGTTATGTTGGGATTATTTCTTGATCTCAGCAAGGCATTTGACACTTTGGATCACACAATTTTATTAAATAAACTTAAACATTATGGAATTAGGGGTGTTTTGCTGGATTGGTGTCAAAGTTATTTATCTGAGCGCAAACAATATGTTTCGGTTGGAAAATGTGAATCTCAAATGAAGGCTTTTAGTTGTGGAGTGCCCCAAGGCTCAATTTTAGGCCCTTTGCTTTTTTAATATATATGAACGATATTTACAATGTCTCTGAAGATCTTCATTTTATTCAATTTGCAGATGACACCAGTGTGTTCATGTCCGGTAAAGATCCTTGTACACTATATAATAAATTTAATTTTGAATTAGCAAATCTTTCTCAGTGGTTATTTGCTAACAAATTAGTTTTAAATGTTAAGAAGACAAATTATATGATATTCACAAAGAGACATATAAATATAGATTGTGAAGTCAAATTGGGAAATGAAAGTATTAAATGTGTTTCATCTCTCAAATTTTTAGGGGTTATTATAGACAATAAATTATCGTGGCATGAACACATTGGTGTCGTCTGTAATCAGGTTTCTAAAGGTGTTGGAATATTATATAGATTACGCCAATTACCTCATTATATATTACAAACTCTGTACAGTGCAATAATTCTTCCATATTTAAATTATTGCAATATAGCGTGGTGCAATGCTTCTGATACTTATGTAAATAGATTATTTTTATTGCAAAAGAAAGCCGTCCGGATAATGTCCAGATTTGCTTATCTTGCCCACACAAAGCCTCTCTTTGCCAAAATGAAGATTTTAAATGTATTTGATTTGAATAATTATAATATTGCAATATAGATGTATTTATGTTCTAAAGACAAATTGCCTCATTTAATATCTTCTTATTTCTATTTGAATCAAGATGTTCATGAATATAATACAAGGTCATCAACAAATTATCATCTTCCTCTGGTGAAATCCAATGTTTCAAAAGATTCCCTTTCCTATAAGGGACCAATTATTTGGAATCACATTGAAAATGAAATTAGAAACAGCCCCTCTGTGAACTCCTTTAAACGTAAATATAAATTAGTGCTTTTGGCAAATGCCGCTAACCAGTGAATATTAGTACGGTAACCTGGCATATATGTATGTGTATGTGTGTGTGTGTGTGTGTGTGTGTGTGTGTGTGTGTGTGTGTGTGTGTGTGTGTGTGTGTGTGTGTGTGTGTGTGTGCGTCTGTCCGTGTGTGTTTCTCTTTACTTTATGTGTCTACTCGAAACAGTATTCATTTTTGAATTTACATTGTAACTGATTAATTTGCATGTTTCTCTCGGGGGACAACCTCGATAAGCTTATTGTTTGCTTTTGTTGTCCCCACCACATAATTTACTATTATTTAGTTTGATGTATAACAAACTTGTATATATTTACCTGTATTTTACTGTGAATGTACACATGAATTGTATTTTAAATTGTGGAAATAAAATGAACTGAACTGAACTGAACTGAACTAAGTGTACATGTCTCATGTAGTGGGAGTGGGAAGTCGTATTTATCGGCAAAAAACGCCATTTATAAAATAGAATGCACATAGAACTTAGTCATTTTATTATTGCACTGTACATACTGCACTGTGCCCGCCAAACCAGTACGCGATACACCAGTAGGTGGACTGTACTACACCAGAAGAAGAAGAAGAAGAGGCATGGCACTTTCAGAGTGTCGTTTCTTGATCTGAACTATAGATGTACATAATTAAGATTCTAGTATCGCCGGATGTTTAGGAAGAATTACACTTGTCTAGAACAATCGGTATATGTTCTTCTTTGTATACTAGATCAACAAGAGAGCTACACGGTTGTATATCTTGCCAGTGTCCCCTTATAATGTACACGTTCATAATGTTCCCCTTTGATTATTGCACTTAAAGCGGAATCAATTTGGAGGATCCGCACATGCTCTAATTTGATTTATCCAAGTATACCAGTTCGTGTCCATTTATAAGCTCCTGACTAGCAAATAGCAGTTGAGCATGAAGGGTAAAGACCAATGTATGCATTTGTAAGGTCAGTCAGTAGACCCCCTGCCCCGCACTTCGGATGGTGAGAGCGTTTGCCGAATCGCTCCAAAAGTCTCTATCTATTTATATTAATTAAAACCAATTTTTAAAAACATTAGCATTTGTTTGGCTTTGCATACCATAATGGTTATGTGTTGAATCGCTCCAAAGTCAAAATGTATTTTCTAATGTTGTATTTTGTATGTTATAAACAATTTTACCTAGCGGTTGTTTGGCTTTGCATAATTTATATATAATGTCATCAGGTTTTGGCGCTGTGAGATTAAAGGCGCAAGCAGCGGGAAACTCGCGGGCAAGACGGTGGCCATCAAGGATAACATAGCCATAGCGGGCGTCCCATTGATGATGGGTTGTGCTGCGCTGGAAGGGTTCACACCCAACTTCGATGCTACTGTGGTGACTCGCATTTTAGATGCAGGTATGGACTTACTGTACTAACTGGAAATATATGTCCATTGCATGTTACGTTTCTTCATATCCTTCTAGCTGAACAATTAATGCATATATGATTAATAGGTAATATGATTTTATCTTTTCATTAACATAGCTTCAGATCTTAGTCTACACCAATAGTCCAAGAGATGTTATTACATGCAGTTGACAGTAGCGATATGCATCCTTCAACAATAACCTATAACTAATTGTCCATGCAATCAGAGATTTCCGCTACTTTGGTTTACATAAACGTAACGTACAACCATGCACCCATCTATACCAAACATTCAGGTGGTACGATAATCGGGAAGGCTCAGTGCGAGAACATTTGCTTCTCTGGCGGGAGTTCAACAAGCTTCCCAGCCCCCGTGACCAACCCACACAACCCCAAGCACCAAACAGGTGGATCGAGCTCGGGCAGTGCTGTCCTGGTACGATGTTGCACGTATTACTTGAATCTAGGTTGGACTTAAAGTTGTGGAAAGTCATTTGTGGCCTTGGCATGAACAAATATTTATAAGCCAAATAATTGCAAATTTTTAAAATTTGCAATGAATTTTACAACAAGAATATTATATCTCCTTGATAATAAAAAACAAAATATGTATGCTTTTAAACATTTATTGTTACAATTAAATAATAATATAAATATAACTATAATAATTTAAATATCACATCACGTTTAATGTGTGTTGTATTACTATTTATATTACTAATTTCTATTTATGACATATAATGGCCTTATTCATCAACGTTTGAAGGTGAGCATTGGTGAGGCTGACCTGGCCGTGGGTGGTGACCAGGGTGGATCTATTCGTCTACCGTCATGTTGGACCGGTGTGGTTGGCATCAAACCCACCTTTGGACTGGTTCCTCACACCGGTGCCCTTGGCCTCGACCCGGCTATAGACCATCTCGGGCCCATGGCCAGGACCGTTAAGGAATGTGCCTTATTCCTCGAGGTATGAACATAATAGATGCATGTGAGTCTTCTACAATCATGCTCAAAAGACATGTTGACATGTGCAAAAAATTGGAAATAACTACGAATTGTTGTGTTATTCTGTAATCTGATATATTACCTAAGTTATTGTGTGAAAATGTCATGGTTAATGAATGTCATGTGACCGAGTAATGGGCGAAAATGTAAAGAGATATTTCGCTAATCCATTGCATTAACTTTGTACACAGTTATACATTTCCTATGGAGACTTTCAAATCTGAACACCTCAATCATAAATATCTTTATAACGAAAGAGAATTCGGAAAACCGAAACCTGTAAACGTTGTGTGGATTTTGACAATATTACTAAGATTCCTTTCCAGCTAAAATAGAACATTATAATATAGTTCTCCCGTTTAAGGACATCAGTTTTTAAATAATGTAATCAATCCAAGTCTCCATTGATAAAGTCATTGGTAAAAAAGGACCCCCCCCCCCCCTTTCAAGATGTTACAAACCTATAGCAGGCACGTTGTATTTACTTATTCTATATGACATGCAGAATATAACAAATAATTCAGATAATTGATAACGAGGTTCTGACCTTTTTGCTTTGCTTTGCTTGTTAGCTTTCGGGGCTCCGTTGGTCAAGGTGGAATATACTTTCTGCCATGAATATACTCATGATTATTCGTGTTTTGTATCACTGTCTTAAACAATAATCAAGCGTCATTTATGTTGCTTTATCTTATTATCTATTTACATTTGTATTTTGTCTTCTGTTTTTGTATTGTAAATTTGATTCTAATCAAATTGAAAGATAAAAAGTGAGAGATACATGTATTATGTTTTGTATTGTAATGTTGTTTAGGTGCTTGCGGGTTACGATGACGGACTGGATGCACGCCAACACCCTAATATCACCGTCCCGGAATATTCCAAAGAGGTAATTGCGTATGCAAATCAGTATTCTTTAATAGTTTAATTATCTTCCCAAAGTGAAGGTCAAAATAAACTCTCCTCGGTATTGCATTTTTTCAAAATACATTTCTTGGTATTTCGATTAATTATAATTTCAATCATGACGATTATGATAACATTGTCGATGTTCCATAGTGATGATATTAGTGATTATGGTTATCAGGGGTGTCGATCCTGGGGGGGCAGGGGGGGCAGTCGCCCCCCCCCCCCCCCAATGAAAATATTGGGGGGGCGAACATATCATTTCGCCCCCCCCCCCCCAATAATTCCGAAAATGAGGAAGAAAAAATCGAGTGATATAATGCCAAAGAGGGGAAAGACACATCTATCAATAATTAATCTTCAAAATAGCCGTTTTTTAGTTTGAAAAGGACTGTAAATCTCTTTTTTGCCGCGCGCTTCGCGCGCATACAGTTTCTCATATTGCAAGTTTCATTTGGGTTGCGGGAACTCACCTTTTGAAATGTGTTGGGCAGCGTAATTTCTCAAACGCACACCTCAAACGAAGTTTGTTAAACCCTCATCTATAGATAGCACACCGTCACAGAAAATAAAATAATCTCGGTACATATGCGCTGAACGCAAATCAAATTGGAATATCATGTCCCCCCACATTTGAAAAAGGAGCAGATTGTCCCCCTCCCTTTGTCATTATGTATGTTTGGTTCCATACCTATATACTTCATATTACGTGAAATTTCTGTCTCAGGTGTGCACCAAATCGCACAATTTCACGCCCAAAAATACAAAAGCTCCCTACTGTGGGAGGGGGACACCCCCTCGCACACCCTCCCCCGCTCGGTCACTTCGCTTCCTCTCAATGTCTCCCCTACACTTTTGAGAAATTGTTTCATGGGAGCCCAATGCCCTAGACTATATCAATGGCTCTATAGTATACATGATCACGTGGATCCATCTCATGCAAGGCTCAGTCTTTTCCTCGCTATGCCCTTTAAAAATACGTTATGAGTAGGTACACTATATTTTATACAATTTTAACACCCATGCTAGGAGCAAATGTCTGAAATCTAAAAGCTTCCGGGGGCTCCGCCCCCTGGACCCCCATTATTGTCCACAAATGTGGGTGCCCCCCAAAGTCAGGTCTTCGAGCCATCAAGACACTTTCAATGAGCGCATAATAAAACTTCCGGGCATGCCAATGTGGGGCTTTTAGCTCTCTCAGTGGTCACTCTGGAAAAAAATTCAAATTTCGCCCCCCCAATCTCAAAAACGGATCGACACCCCTGATGGTTATGATGATAATGGTGATGATAATGATGATGACCATGGTGATTATGATCAATAATTATTATGATGGTGATCGTGGTGGTTATGATATGATGCTACTGATGATGGAAGCTAATAATAACACAGAAACATCCTTCTACCGCCTTTTTATGAAATAGGTAAATGATGAATTAAGGTAATTAAAACAGAAATTGAAGTATCACCGTATTTAAATAAGCTCTTCTCCTTTGCCTCAAACATGCAGTTGGAGAAGGGTGGCATCGACGGTCTGCGGGTTGGTATTCTGACCGAAGGCTTTGCGATGAAAGGCACCGACCCTGCCGTGGGCAGACTCTTGAAGAAGGTCATCTACAAGCTGGCTGACCACGGAGCGACTGTGGATGATGTCTCGATTCCGATCCACACAGACTGTAATTTGTGCTTTTCTATATTTCTGTTCTTCTGTCTCTATTCTTATTCATCCTTATTATATCTATATTATATATATTCATGAGTCATCATATCAATAACTTGTATAAAATAATGTAACATAAAGATGTGGCATACTTGAAATATATTTTGTTCGATTTACAAAAAAAAATCTAATAAACAAAGTCGTTCAGCATAGTACTCTATAGTGGTTTTGGCCCGTAAAACAGAATGATATGTTTAATTGTCAAATTTACTCGATACTCACTATAAAACGTTTGTATTTTTTCACTCTGATTCGCTTTAAAGCTCATACCATATGGGGTGCTTCAGTTGAAGGATGCCTGGAAAATATATCACGGAACGGAGGTAAGAGCGTGCTTTTTTAATGTTTAAATGGGTTCTTTTGACGTTCATTTTGATTTATTATAATCAAACAAAATCATTGATTATAAATATAATAATTTGTATAAAGTATAAGTAAACGAGTGAAATAAATACAATGGCGGTCAAAAGTAGGTCTCGGATTCTAATCCCGGAGAAACCTTATTTTCTTTGCTAATTTTTTAACTTTAAGTATAATATAAGTATATAAATAACTAGATGTTAATCAGTCAAAATTAGCAAATTTTCGAGAGATTCGAACCTGCGGCCTCTGGACTCCTGGATCACTGCATTATTCACCAATTTACCTACACCTATAGCAAGCCCTCTACATATAGTTGGTCGTTCTCAAAAGCCGTTTACAGTGTTCGAGTCTAATTTAGCTTTACTTGAAGTAAAGTAAACTTGAAGTTTAAATGATGGCACAACATTTTTGGTAATGATAAGCAATTATTTTCTATTACCAAATAAAGACAATTATAATGTACGTTCTTGATTGAAATATATTGATGTTTAAATTGCAATTTAGTGTCCGTCAAATTATACCAATTTAAATTGTTGTTATAAGAAACAAACACATTGTCAGCAACAGTACTAGTGCGTTTGATTGTGAAGTTGGGAATATTACCACGGTGGTTTTTTTTTCTATATTTAGGACAGGGTCTTGGTCACACTGGTTACTATTCGACCCAATTCGCCATTGAGATTGGGAAAATGCTCAAAACAAGGCCCGACGATCTGCCAGATACAGTGAAGGTATGTGTAGGGAGAGATAGAGAGGTCGTAATGTTAGGGTTACCTACTTTGTGTATTTGTATTTATCTATATGATGGGCTCCTGTGAAATAGAGCTCATTTATCACGGCGACCTATCCCTTAATTAGTTCCGTGTATATTATATAAGAGACAAGAATGTATCTCTAAATTACAATGATTGTCATAATAGCTGCTCATGGAAATCATATCAAACATGTAGCGCGAGTACGTGACCTTGCAGAAAAGTCAAAGTGTTCACACTGAAGGTGTTGCCTAATGCTATTACTCAAACTAAGTCTATTAATGATATAGTCGATATTAATGATATGCCCCTTATTTGCCTTACCCTCGTATAATTCTTGTCATAAAAGATGTTCATGCAAACGGATACAGAACAATGCGAGCGAGTATCGTGAAGTTGCAGAAAAGTAAAAATGTTCCTACTCAATTTATTGCCTCAATGTATAAATCCCTACAAGCAACTTGGTCCCTAAATAATCATCTGGTCGATATTATTTATATGCCCCTTATTTGCCATTCTTTATTCCCTCATATATTTCTATGCCTCCGCCAACGAAGTGGCCGGAGGCATTATGTTTTCGGGTTGTCCGTCCGTCCGTCCGTACGTCCGTCCGTACGTACGTCCCGTTTTCGTTCCCACGATATCTCAAGAACCGGTTGACGGATCAATTTCAAACTTGGTATGAGTGTACATATTGGGGTGACAATGATCTGATGAGATTTAAGGGGTCATGAGGTCAATGGTCAAGGTCACAGGACTCGATATATAGGCAAAAATGCCTCGTTCTCGCGATATCTCAAGAACCGGTTGATGGATCAATTTCAAACTTGGTCTGAGTGTACATATTGGGGTGGCAATGATCTGATCAGATTTTGGGTTCATGAGGTCAAAGGTCAAAGTCACAGGGCTCAATATATGTGCACAAATGCCTTGTTATCTCGATATCTCAAGAACCGGTTGACGGATCAATTTCAAACTTTGTACGAGTGTACTTATTGGAGTGGCAATGGTCTGATTGGATTTGGGGGTCATAAGGTCAAAGGTCAAGGTCACAGGACTCAATATATATGTGAAAATGGCTTGTAATGGCAAAATTTCAAGAACTGAATGTCTGATTTCAATCAAACTCGATACCTGAATAATGTATCATAAAGACTGAGTCAACGTAGCCATAAAATGTGGGGGTCATGAGGTTAAGGTCAAGGTCACAGGACTCATTATACATGCACAAAAGCTTGTAATGGCAAAATCTCAAGTACTAAATGTCAGATTTCAATCAAACAATAATTTTCGACTGCGCGCAGTCGAAGATCCATCTAAACCGAACACAAAAAGTAACTTCACCCCTAAGCAATTGCCCATGATTTCATAACCGATTATTGTTTCAAGATGTCATATTACCACAATATTGGCACAGTTGTTATGTTCGATATGTGCGAAAATCAGACATATTCATTACTTTATGGCTGAATGAGCACAGATTAAAGACAAAATGGCACAATTCAAAAGTCACAAGGTATTGCGCGTGCCTGTACATTGTTGTGAATCCGCATATCTGGCGGAATGCATTGATCATGGTTTATGAAACAATGCTTTTTGATATTCCATTCATTTTGATTTTGTGATGGCACATATGGTAAAATGCATTAATTGCAATTGTAAAACAGTGCATTTTTTAATTGTCCAACTCTCAATAATTTGTAATGATGATAATACTTTTGCGAATTTTGAAATATGACTATTTTGTCTGTAAATAATGTGTGCTCACTCAACCATGGATTAATGGTTACCTCTTATTTTTACACATTGTTTTCCGAACTACCATATGGATATATAGGCAAGACGAAATCTTGAAACGATTCTTGGTTATGAAATTATGGGCAATTGCTTAGGGGTGAAGTTACTTTTTGTGTTCGGTATAGTTTGTCATAAAAGTTGTTCATGCTAATGATTTAGAAAATATGGAACGCGTAGTAAAGTTGGAGAAACGTGCAAGTATTTATACTGAATTTACAAATAACGTGGTCTCTAAATTATCTACTCGATATTATTTAACGTATGCCCCTGATATGCTATTCCTAATTCCCTCATATAATATAATTATCATGCTCCTTTCAGATGTTCATGCTTCAGAATGAGTATCTGAAGCGGCAGTACAGGTCACAGGTGTATTGCCGAGGCAGAAATCTGGTGATCACCCTGCGAAAGGCGTATGACGAGGCGTTGAAGAAGTTTGATGTCATTGCTCTACCAACCATCCCATTCACCGCATCGAAACTCATCTCCAAAGATGACCACATGGAAGGTCAGTAAATAGTATTCAGGGATGTAGCCTGGATATAGCCTGTAAAAACTGTACAATCGGTCAAGGGGGAGGGGGGGGGAAGAAGTATGACGAAGCCTTCAAGAAGTTCGATATCCTTGCTCTACCAACCATCCCATATACACCGCAGCAAAACTCATCTCCAAAGATGACCCCATGGAAGGTCAGTAATATGTAACCCGGATGGAGCCATGGTCAAGGGGGAGGGGACATATTGAGTGTATAGTGATCACAAAGTTTCGTAATACCACATTATACAGTCGTGCCATTGACAGGTTCAATAAACATGATAGGTAAATAGGGGGTTTGGGGTGGACTTGACATTTTAATGTATTGTGTAAACGTGTATAATATTATTTCTAGTAGAATCCGATCAAAGTCTGATGCAAGAAATGAAAGGTCCTGTCATGTGTGTATCATAATACGCCTCCTGCTCATTTACCACGGCAAATCATATGTAGAATAGCATGCTTACATATGCAATTCTCATTCCCTTTGACCCACAGAAGTCATGAACAAGTGTTTCAAGATGACAGTAAACACAATGGCGTTCAACCTGACGGGTCACCCGGCCATCAGTGTCAACGGCGGCTTCCTGGAAGATCTCCCCGTCGGTCTCATGCTGGTCGGGAGACACTTCGACGACCTCACCGTCCTCAAGGTCGCACAAGCCGTCGAGAACATCAGAGATGCAAAGAAGTAATTTTATTTTCGGAGCAAGTAGAAAAGTGGTTTAGTCTTCATCATCATGATCACTAATGAAAGATACTAACAGTCTTGTCCTTTGAGTAGCGTGGCAACCCATACCTAGAATACAGGCTTACGTGTTTTTTTAGTTAATGAACAAGTGTAATAACAACCTTGAAAACACAATGGCGTCCAATCTGACCGGTAATCCGGCCATCAGTGTCAACGCCGGCTTCCTGGACGGTCTTCCCATCGGCTTAATGCTGGTCGGGAGACACTTCAACTATCTTACCGTCTTCAAGGTCGCACAGGCCGTCGAGAAAATCAGAGAAGCTACGCAGTTTATATTTCATAACTCAAAATTGTCTTTTAGGCCTGTAAGACAGTTTAAAGGAGGGGGGAAATCCCGGCTTTGATTCAGGTTTATAGCTTTAAATATGTGCCTTTATTGATATACCACACTCTTTTTTTCAAAGAAATCCTTAAGTTGGGAAAAAAGGTAAATTTCATGCAACTTTTTTGCTTTATTTCGCATCGGCGTTCCATGCTCCTAAAAAAAGTCATTTATAGCAGAGCGGGAATGTGCGCACGTGTCACCCGATTCATGACATCACATGCAGACCGCAACGCGGAGGAATGTGCATTGTTTACATGTAGAGCCTATGACTTGCTTGTAAAACAAATTCGTTTTTGCTTGTAAATTGAGGTTTTACTGAAAATGCTTAAGAATTGCTAAGAAATGAATTGTAGCAGGATGCAGCTACACATCTCAGTGTATATCGTCCATGATATAAACCTGAACAAATGTTTGCAAATATTGAAACAAATGGAAATAATATCTCTGTGTCAACGTGAGTATTGCACTCAGCGTGTACGTCTATGTCCGAGCTAAACTGCGATTGCCTGCAGGTGACGTCACAAAGATGACGTCATTTTTTGTTCGCCCGGGACTCAGTTTTTTTTACGGGGGTTCCGAAAGTGAATTTACAAGTTGATTTTTTTTATTTTACCGGGTTTTCCCACGAGGAAACTATGTTTGTATTAGTAATCTTCATGAAAATCTACCTTAGATACAGTAAAACCCAATTTTGAGGCAGTTTTCTTGTCACCATACCTTTAAGTTGAAAATGTATAATATACGTGGAAAGCAACAACTTACTTTGTGAGATTTACTATATCGTTGGGCATGACTATGCATGTTTTTATCATCAAACAAAGATATGGTCTTTGTTCTGAGCATATGCAGCTTATGTAATAATTATTATTGTTTGTGTAAAACAAAATTAGCGTATATATTTTTTCTTGACGCTGGATTATTATAACTGAAATTTTAATTCATTTTGTAATTAATGATTAAGAATGTATATAATGTGCCAATTCCATCTGCATGACAAAATGCTAATGGCGAATTTAAGTGCTGCAGTAATTATGTTTAAATCTAAATGTGACCGTGGAAAGAAAATAGTATAATGTACAAATGTGTGTTTATTGTAAGCGTTTACACGAGAATAGCGATGGGGGGGGGGGGGGGGGGGGGGGGGGCATGGGGGCACGTGCCCCCCAATAATTTGAAGAAAAAAAACAAAAGGAAACATACGGGGACATTTTTTTGAAAAAACAAAGAGATACAAAAGGTGTGCCCCAAAATAATCAGTCCGAACACGCTACGCCACTGTAATGAGGTATAGCATACACTCATTTGCATTATTCCTTTCAGAAACTTTTTGATTCTTCATCGGAATTTGGTATAACCAGACCGTTTGACACACAGATATTCAAATGAATGGCAATATAAATTGAAGAAAGAAGATAACATACTGTCAATGTTTTTACAAAATGTTCGTGATAAATTCATGATAACCACAAACTGGTTCTGTACTCGTATTTTACTATGCATTAATTCTCCGGAGTTTATTGTATAATTATGCAGAAGACGATCATAATATAATTTTGTTTTGTATAATACTAAGTTAAATGGTGACGGGAATTGAGATTGACTCAACTATCCTGAAGGTTAGATTGTGGAGCTGGTGTATACCCCCCCCCCCCCTCCCCCCTCC
The DNA here is from genome assembly GCA_037951105.1 of Echinarachnius parma. Classification (NCBI taxonomy): domain Eukaryota; kingdom Metazoa; phylum Echinodermata; class Echinoidea; order Clypeasteroida; family Echinarachniidae; genus Echinarachnius; species Echinarachnius parma. The sequence goes on from JBAMJV010009644.1 coordinate 43,685, forward strand.
CACCCTCTCCCCACCCCTATTCGCAAATTTATGTCTTTGCGGCTATCCGGTGTAAATGATGACCCGGGCACCAAGCCAATTTCTCACGCCTTACGCCCCACCCCCATGCACCCATGTATCAGTAAACCAATACAAAACTTGTTCTGTGATTTTGTATAATGATGTAGTTGGTAAATCGTATATATTGTTGTCATATATGTGTTATAATGTTAAACGCTTAGCACGTACTTATTCAATACTGTATAATGTTCAATGTTTATGTTGTCGTCCTCAACACTGTACTTAGTACGTACACAGTATATTCATTTCAAACTAGACAAGCATGTGTACTGTATTCCTAAGGGTTGCTAAGTTTTAGCTTTATTATCATAATATTGTAAACTAGCTGTACCCGCGGAAATCCGCGGGTTTTTGTAAGAGAAAGACGATGATGACATACACCACTTTACTTTACTAAATATCCCACAGTCATCATTTAAATAGTAAGACAAAATAGACTCGGGCGACTCAATCCCGCCCCCACAACCCGTCGGGGCCCCGTCCAACGATACATCCGGCCAATGTATAACAAAATCATGATGATTTAGTATCCACGCAAAGTTATTCAGTTATCCCCCATATTTCATATGATCCATAATTTGTTCCGCTTGTATTAAAATAGATACAATACACTATGTATGTGTTCTTGCTAATAAAGTAGCTTCGCCGCTCCACCCCTCCCCCTCCCCCCCCCCCCGCGGCTCCAATTGCCTGTATGACAAATAACCCGTCGTGTCCCCACACATTTCATATCATAAACTAAGTTCTCCCGCATATACCTTTGTTCATATTTTTGTGAAACCCGATGATACAATGTATATTCCCTTGAAAGGAATAGTAACCGTATATATAGCCTACATGCATTTGCATACTACATGATCAGATACTTCCCCCATACATTCTACCCCCACCCCTGATAATTTGTTACGCTTGTATCAAATTAGATACAGTACATTATGTTCGTGTTCTTGCTAGTTTCACCGCTGCCCCCCCCCCCCCCCACGTGTCTTCAATTGCCTGCATGACACATAACCCGTCGTGTCCCCTACACAATTCATATCCAAACTAAGTTCTCCCGCGTATACATTTTTTATATTCTTGTGAAACCCGATGATAGCCGTTTATACATGCATTGCATAATAAATGAGCAGATACCTCCCCGTCCATTCTACCCCCACCACCCACCCCCACCCCGTCGGCGTCTCTTCTGGTACTGCATGCTAGCTTCGTGGCTTACTTAATACATCTTACCACAAGCTGGCGCAATTATAGTATCGTGTACGGTAGGGCGAATAGAGACGATGGTCAGCAGGTCAGTAAGCTATGCAAATAAACTACGGTTCGGTGGGGTGATTAGATGACTCCGCGACGTGTATACACGGCTGTACAGCCATTGCGCGTTGTATAACCGCAGCTAAATTGAAGTTGTCGCATTTTGTCGTCGATGCACTTACAAACACAATGCCAATCGGCAATAGCGATCATTACCATACCATCCGCGTAATATAAATATTGATATTTATCAAAACCTGGGTAGATTCGCAACGTATTATATCTAAAATGGTTTCTCAATATATTATTTGTTTTATCTACTCCAATTTATATTCTTACAAATAATTTTACGGCGATAAATCGTTAGTCAGTGCTCGGCGCCTTAACTTTAGCAACCGGCATTGCTGACTTTCCCTTTTCTTCGATCTGGAGGACGACCACGGGGCGGGAGCGACTCGGGAATACCTTATTGTCCTCCGCAAAACGTATATCCTTCGATCCCGACGGTCGGGGAGTCGCCGAATCCTCGGGGTGAGGATATCTCGAGTGGGACACATTTGGGGGGTTGAAGCTTACCGTATTAATATAATAGATGTGCAAGCAAATAGAGTGGACACCTTGTGTTACCTCATGTTTTCAGAGAGACTTCCTATAATAAAAATAATAGAACAGATATTTGAACACCATATGTAGTGTAATATTATGTTTTTGTTTTGTAGTTGTTATGTTCATTGATATTTGATATTGTTAAAGGGATCTACTAACATTGTCAATATCCATAAAACTTACTTAGAACTCGAGCGGTTCTCCCATGCATACCTCGTTGTATTCGTATAAAGCATGTATGTATCCGGTTTCAGTTTTCTGAATTTCTCTTTAAAAGATCTATAAGGTTGTACAGATATTTATGATTGAAGTGTTGTGGGAGACTTTCAACTGTACAATAAAATAAGTGCAATGTGTTTTGCTTTCTGGGGGCACCGTAACCAGTTCTTAAATATATTAACGGGATGGTTTAGTTTTGGTTTAGAGGGAATTTCGACAACTATTTTTGTTGTAAGGTAATGAACAACTATATATAGGCCTAAGTGTAAAATCTGAAAAGGCACACAATTTTAAAAACCGAATCAACTTTGTTTCAGCAAAATCTGCTCAGAAACAGCTAAAAATCCATACAAAAATCTGATTGGATTTAGTGTTGGGGACCAACTTTTATTTAATAGTTTAAGAAAGTATTAAAAACACTACACATGTTTTAAGGTAGGCCTATACCAAAATATTTTGTAATTGTTTTTGATGATCTCTCTTTTGGATAGTTATTTTAACCAAACATCACATTCACATTTGTTGATTTAAAAATGGTTAACACTTGAGGTGTCTGGAGGGCGCCCTCTTGTGCTAATGGCTGATTTTTAAAAATAAAAGCAGCCCTGTAACTTAACCGTGTATATGTTTTACTACCGTTCAAGCATCATTTAATTATATTTGTTATTTTTAATGATAACTTACACGTTTTAGTTACTTAAATTCTGTTTGATCAAACATTGTACTTTCCCTTTAAAGGGATCTAACAACTTTATAAGCAAAACCTTACAAAGTGTTGATCAAATTTGTATTTCTGTGATCCGATTTGCCACTAAGTAATGTGTGACCATTTCACTTTAAATGGATGTTATGGTCGAGTAATGAGCGAAAATGCAAAGAGATATTTGTTAACTAATTTGTATGAACTTTTGACATAGTTAAACGTCTTCAAACATATTTCCATAGTCAAACATTTCAATCAGAAATATCTTTATAATAGAGAGGAAAATCGTGAAACTGAAACCTGTTACTAATTGTTTCTACTGGTATCGCGAATGCAATGTATGTATGTGAAACTGCTAGAGTTCTAAGTAAAGTTTGTCGATTTTGCCAATGTTAGTATTTTCCTTATTGTATGAAATAAAATGTCATTTAAAGGGACAGTCCCTATTTTACAAAAACGTATGAACAGTTTCCAGTTGAAGGATGGGGATGAATGAAACACACACAATAAAAATCAGATCGAACAGCCCTATAATTTGGATTCTACGAATGAAAAACGAATGCGTCCCTCCATCAGACTATATATCGGTCAATAAAAGAGTTTAACTGATTTAGCATAATATTACAACTATATTGTACTTATTCTTGTAAAGGTATTGTGAAACCGACATTTTGTAAAGGTATGTCACGGAAAAAAATCTCAAAAATGAAGAATATGTAATTACATGTAGTCAGTTTAAGAGAGGTTTGGTTATTTTGCCTAGTTTGCGGTCATGCTATTCTTATTTGTGTGCGGGTCACGTAGCTAGCGCGTGTCACGGAGGGGTCACGCATAGCGTTGTGGTACTTCGTGGAATTCGTGTACGAACTTCCTCACTGGGTGAATATACATATAATTCACAATTAATTGTTGGACGACGGTTTATTAGTTTTAGGTCTATAACTCCACGAAAAGAGATTTCAAGCCCTAATTTTTTCAGGGATGCTATTAAAGGGACTTAGTAACATTGTCCAAATCCTCAAAATAAAATTTGATTCTAGCGGTTCCCTCGTACCTTGTTGTATTCGTATTACCAATTAAATCATGGGACAGGTTTCGGTTTTTCAAATTTCCCTTTCGTTACAAAGATATGTACGATCAAAGTATTCAGATAAGAAAAACTCCCCCGGAGTTTTTCTTACTGCGTACAAAGTGAGTGCAGTGAGTTAGTGACTAGCACTTTGCATTTTCGCTCATTACTTGGCCATGCAATGTCCATTTGACTTCAAATTTTCACACATTACCCTGTGGACATATGAGATAACAACAATATACATTGCATCAACCATTCATCACTTTTTGCACATGTCAACAAAGTTACTAGATTCCTTTAAATTACTTTTTCTTTCAGATAAGACAATAACCTCGCAACTTTTGAAATTTGGCTTGCAAAAGAGGGAATGTCCCTTTACCCAGCTAGCCACCTGACGTCGGGCCGATGTCGGAGGTTGGTTGCCGGATGTCGGCATATCGCCGTTGGCTCGAGGTTAAAATGTCCGCCAGCCCAACATCGTCACGACGTCATTTTTGTGATATATTGGCATAACGTCAATTTCCGACAATGGCCCAACATCATCTCATGACATGATGTTGGGCCATTGTCGGAAAATGACGTTATGCCAATATATCACAAAAATGACGTCGTGACGATGTTGGGCTGGCGGACATTTTAACCTCGAGCCAACGGCGATATGCCGACATCCGGCAACCAACTTCCGACATCGGCCCGACTTCAGGTGGCTAGCTGGGTAATAGCATGCCTGAACAAATGTGACCCGTCACAGCTAGAAGAACCAGAAGTCGAATACATAATTTTCTGGATTTTTATCTAGTTCGGATCAGCATTATCTAAGCTTTAATATGATATACAATTTGTATCATAGTGATTCTGCAACGCGGAGTTATTGACGTTTTTCTAAGGGCAATTTTGAACGGTCTGGAAATAAAATGCAGAGAAAATCGCTCAAGAAGTTTTACATCCGTTTCGAGAGTGAAATTAGCTTTCTAATCAAGCCGTTCTTGAACCAGTTGCATGAATAGAATGTGGTAGCAACCTTTATCCAATTTTCTTGAAAACTTGCATATCAGTAGATATGTATGATTTACACCTTCCCTCCAAAATTGTTGAATATAATTCATGCTTTGTAGAGATATGTAAAGATTTAATCGAAATTTAAGTGATTTTGGAATGACAAACTTGGATTCAAGTACACACCGAGCACAGGATACAATAGCGAGCACTTTTACTCAACAAAAGGTGGTCCGCTCCCCCGTGGACATGCTCTCATTATTGTTCAACTAATCGATA
>JBAMJV010009645.1:0-36036 GCA_037951105.1 Echinarachnius parma
CTCAAGTTTGACATCACCCATACCACGCATCAATTGTCGATCATGCCTTTTCCCCACCAAGCACCGTTAATAACAATAAACCACCTTCTTCCGTCCCCCCCCCCCCCATCCATACCACTGTTGAACAGCGCGATGTTGCGTACTCGATTACCCCGTGCGGTACGGCTCATATTGTCTTCCTTATCAAAGGGAGAGCAGTCATGCGGTTCTTCTGTACAGCTAATTCTATGGCAGGCCGTGAGGCGAGAATGTCTCAGTGTTCAGAGGATCGCTGGAGACGAAAAAGTGGCAAATTTAGGAAACGACATTGCCTCAGAAAAATGGCCCTAGCCAAAGTCAATGCTCATGGTATCATTTTGTTGAAAAAGAATGTTCTACCAAATCAAACAAAAACAATAACATTTGGTCGATGGTGTTGATGAAATTAACGATCGTAGGTGTTGCATTCTTTCTGGGCCACCCTGTATAGCACATTGCAAATTAAATGAAAATGAGTTAAGTATAGAACTATGTTAAGTATAGAACAGTTGGAAAGCCCATTTCAGGGCCATTTTCAAAATGGTCCTGTTCTTCCATGGGGTCCCAAAGCAAAACATGATGTTAATTTACATTGATCAATTTTCAATGATAGTAATTTACCATTGCACTATCCCCCTTCTCGGTCCGCTCACCTCACCACCCCCTACCGCTACCCCCTCCCCAATACAGAAACGCCTCCAGGGAATATTACAAATAACAATCATTTTATTTATAATCATAAGTGGGTATCATTACTTCATATAAAATAAATAACATATTTCCCTTTCTAACATTTCAAACTAAACTTTTTATTTCTTCCAAATTTCTTGCTTGACGAGTATGCACAGATAATCCATTATTCATTTTTACTTCCACGATACAAGAATGTACGCTTACAATTCGATGTTTTGGGGTTTAGGCAAAACTAAATTATTACTGCTTCTAAGGGCATTAATTTGTAGTCTCAGAAATAAACTTATCTTTCAAATAAACAGATGCCAAATCATGAATTATTTTTAATACATCAAGGAGTATTAACTTTGCCTTACTTGCCTATTTTCTAAAGTCAATTTAAATTATCGTGAATTTCATAAATTGGTTAATATTCAGATAATTTAAATTTAAGAATGATTCTACCAGCCCTGTTCTGTAGTGTAACATGTCCTACTTGAGAATTGCCTGAATGCCGAACAAAATCACCATAATACAAATGTGGCATAAAAACAGTTTCTCTTTTACATAATGAACTGATATATTACACAGCTAAGTAATATAACTCAATAGCCAGCTATTAAAGAATTTGATATAGAAGGGGTGAAGACATACCTTTGTGAAACCCAAACCACTTGTAGTACTAGTAAGACTAGATTTACTTCCACTGTACATCATTGTTATCCTCTGGCTTGCACCCTGTCCAGTAAAAACAAGAGACATGATAAGTGAAATGGCATTAAACAAGCATATACAAACATGTACTGTATACAACATCTGAAAGGGCAAACATATGTCACTGGCTCTGGAAAAATCAGTCTCTTGTCAGAAAAAATTAAAATGTAGAGTTTGATACTATTAATTGAAAGTACCCTACTCTTTATTATCTTTCATTTGATTCAAAAATCATTTAAAATGATAATATTTGGTATTTTGGTATATAATCATGGTCACTTCTATTTTTGCTGACATATGAAGATGAATTAGATAGTTACTTGTGGCAAAGCGCGCCACTCCGCGACGGCCGCGCGCCGTAATCACACTTTAGATATGTAAAACTGGCAAAGTTAGCGGAACTTAGCGATCAGTTTTGGTGAGAGAGTATCTGCGCCCGCCCGCGCACCGTGTCGGTTACGTCCCATAGTTGCACAGTGACTCTAAAAGCTTCTGCTTATTTCAATGTTATACAATGCGTACGTGCGTAGGGTCCTGTATACACTACTCACAAAAAGTAAGCCCCCCCCCCCCCTCCCCCCCTAGCATTTTTTCATATATCTCAAGTATTTTACCGATTTTGATCATTCAAACGGTAATGATATGAAATGTTCTTACGCAAAAAAATGAATGGTATGTGTCTGCCAATTGATGGCATTGTTGGTGTGAAATCATGAATTTTATGACAAAAGGTGTGAAAAAAATCTTGCTCTTTTGTGATTTGTATCAGCTTCTACATGAATAACAAGAGAATCACGCATGTTTCTGACTTTCAGCCACTCTAATCCGTGTCCGGACTACTACCCCCTGGACAACCACCCCCCGGATGATTACCCCCGGGACAACTACCCCCCTAGGACAATTACCCCCCGGACAACTACCACCCGGACAATTACCCCCCTAGGACAATTACCCCCCAAGACAATTACCCCCCAAGACAACTACCCCCCAAGACAATTACCCCCCAAGACAATTACCCCCCAAGACAATTACCCCCCAAGACAATTACCCCCCAAGACAACAACCCCCCAAGACAACTACCCCCCGGATAATTACCCCCGGACAACTACCCCCGGACAACTACCCCCGGACAATTACCCCCCGGACAACTACCCCCCGGACAATTACCCCCCGGACAAACTACCCCCCCGGAATATTACCCCCCGGACAACTACCCCCCGGACATCTACCCCCCGGACAACTACCCCCCGGACAACTACCCCCCGGACAATTACCCCCCGGACAATTACCCCCCGGACAACTACCCCCCCGGACGATTACCCCCCATACAATTACCCCCCGGACAACTACCCCCCGGATTATTACCCCCAAGACAACTACCTCCCGGGATAATTACCCCCCGGACAACTACCCCCCGGACATCTACCCCCCCGGACAACTACCCCCCGGACAATTACCCCCCGGACAATTACCCCCCGGACAAACTACCCCCCGGACGATTACCCCCCATACAATTACCCCCCGGACAACTACCCCCGGATTATTACCCCCCAAGACAACTACCTCCGGATAATTACCCCCAGGACGATTACCCCTGGACAATTAGCCCCTGGACCATTAAACTCCAAGACAATTATACTCAAGACAATTAGCCCAAGACATCTTACTTTAATACCAGTGGCGTAGCGAGGGTCAACGGATGGGGGGGGGGGGGGGGGGGGCACAACAGACTGGTAGTGGAGCGATTTGGTGCATATCCTTGACAGTAATTTATATGATACGTAGTTCAAGCTATGGAATCAAACATACATAATGTATGCATATAAAAAGTGGGAGTGACAATCACCTCCACTTTCAAATGTATGGGGGGAGGCATGTCCCCCCCCCCCCCCCCCCCTCCCCGTCACCCGGGTGCATTCAATGTTGCCAATTGTGTTGGTTACAGTCCGTTATTCCGAATGTTCGTTATTCCGAAGGTTCAGTTATTCCGAAGGTTCGTTATCCGAAGGTTCGTTATTCCGAAGGTTCATTAGTCAGAAAATAAAATAGGGTTCGTTAATCCGAAAATTAAATCGGGTTTGTTATAATACTATGATTTGTGTTTTGTTTATTTAATTTACAGCCTGCATTAAGCATACCCCTTCCCCCTTTCCCTCCCTTGGCCAGACCAATCAAACATTTAAGTTTATTTTATCTCTTTATATGAAATTATAGCATTATAACAAACCCAAATTCATTTCGGATTAACGAACCCGATTTCATTTTAGGAATAGCGAACCTTCGGAATAACGACCCGATTTTATTTTCGGACTAACGAACCTTCGGAATAACGAACCTGATTTCATTTTAGGAATAGCGAACCTCGGAATAACGAACCCTCGGAATAACGAACCTTCGGAATAATGCAACAAATGTTCGGATTAACGAACCCTATTTCATTTTAGGATTAACGAACCCTCAGGTATACGAAATTTGCGTTTTCTGAATAACGAACCTTCGGAATAAAGAACCTTCGGAATAACAAACCTTCGAATAACGAAGCGCACCCATAAATATAACTCATTCCTGGTAATCGCGCGAACGCGCGGTATGCGGTTGCGGTTACCGTTAACTAGGTCGTTGGAAACTGGGAATCGAACATGATAATATCAATTTGATTTTGCAAACACAATAAATGCAAATAGCGTGTTTTTTTTATTGAATGCTAAAAGTGGTAAATCACTTGATCGAAGAGCTAAATCGTATGAACATAATGCAATTTGAACCAAAATGACAAGCCTTCAGCTCAATTTCGTGAAATTGAATGACACGCTTATTGAAACGAATGAAAGCTTACGAAATTGACCGAAAAACATATAAAACATGTGATACGCCTAGGTCACAAATGCACCGGATGCCGCACAATGTTTTTACCTACATTTCGGATTGCGATATCGCAGTATGTCTGCAGTATATTCGTGTATTGGCAGTCCCGTAGCATGGATGTGTGTTGGGTGCGTACACCCCCCCCCCCCCCCCCCCCCCCCCCATTCAGAAAGGTCCAGTTTTTATCGTTCTCGGTCTCGGGCAGCGATCGGCCCATTTGACGACCCCAACTCCCTGCTTACAAAACTAAAACAGTGGTCTAAATCAGCGGACGGACCCCCCCCCCCCCACCCCCACTCCCCCCCCCCCCACACATACACACACACACACGACTCAACCAGATGTCTTGGTCCCGTTTTTTGAATATACGCACCCCAAAGCCCAAACCCACCGCCTTGAAAAATCCAGGGGTACCTGCCTGAGCGATCACATATTTTGTCTTGGGGTGGTTGTCTTGAGGGGTAATTGTCTTTGGGGGGAGGGGGGGGGGGGGGGGGGGGTGATTGTCTTGGGGGGGATATTCCAGGGGGGTAGTTGTCCGGGGGGTTATAGACCGGGGGGTGATTGTCTGGGGGGTAATCGTCCGGGGGGTAGTTGTCTTGGGGGGTAATATTCGGGGGGTAGTTGTCCGGGGGGGTAATTGTCCGGGGGTAGTTGTCCGGGGGTAATTGTCCGGGGGGTAGTTGTCCGGGGGGGTAATTGTCCGGGGGGTAGTTGTCCGGGGGGTAGTTGTCCGGGGGTAGTTGTCCGGGGGGTAATTGTCCGGGGGTAGTTGTCCGGGGGGTAGTTGTCCGGGGGGTAGTTGTCCGGGGGGAATTGTCCGGGGGGTAGTTGTCTTGGGGGGTAGTTGTCTTGGGGGGTAATTGTCTTGGGGGGTAATTGTCTTGGGGGTAATTGTCTTGGGGGGTCATTGTCTTGGGGGTAGTTTGTCTTGGGGGGTAATTGTCTTGGGGGGTAATTGTCCTAGGGGGGTAATTGTCCGGGTGGTAGTTGTCCGGGGGGTAATTGTCCTAGGGGGGTAGTTGTCCGGGGGTAATCGTCCGGGGGGTGGTTGTCCCAGGGGGTAGTAGTCCTAGAACCACTCTAATCCCCAACTATTTCATATTGAAAGGCTATTGTTTCAGAAAATGCATGCTTTGAAAAAGTGGTTCCATTAAGAACAATGCAGCAGTAGTACTGAATTACATAACAGATTTGTGTGTCGGGTCATCTTCAATGTAGATGCTTACTCGTATACAAACTGTACCCCAATAGTGCCATATAAAACTTAACGTGCAACTTTTTTTTTTGCACTTTGTATCAGAAAATACATTTTTGATGATGAAACCGTAATTCTATGGCAACCATTTACCATTCATATTGTGCGTAAGAAAATTGCGCATCCATTACCGTTTGCGAGATCAAAATCGGTAAAATACTTTTTAAGATATAATGAAAAAATGCATAGGGGGGACTTACTTTTTGTGAGTAGTGTATAATTATAGTTTAACTTGCGCTCTGAATCGTAGGGATGGGCGAGTTATCGCATACATAAACGTCGCAACATATTATGCGTGATTGACTTATCGAACAGTTGCCACGTGATACGGATTTAGAGAGCAGTATAGATTTAGATGCCACATACATTGGAGATATACATTTCCACTTTAAAAGCCAATTTCGGCAAAACACGAGTTGCCAACAACAGCCTGACTTATTGCCAGTGAATTCGGGGAGAGCACACCCCCCCCCCCCCCTCCACGCATAGCTATACATCCCTCTATTCCACATAATACTCTTACCGCTTGGTTCTAGGTAAATGAAGCAGAGTGGTATGACTGTCTCCCATCGTCATGTGTGAGCACATAGCTGTACACGATGTACCTGGGCTCCCAAGCAGGCAGCTTATCGTGCATCTCCTCCCGGCAACAAGTCCTGCAGGAATCATGATAAGAATAGTTCCATTTAGGCAACAATAAATAAATACAAAGTTTCTCGTCCATTTTTTTTAAATAAAAGAGGATTTTATTTTTCTTTTTTCTAAATTGTTTCTTTATTTGATGCGGCAGCCAAAAAGGTTGCGCACAAGGACGAGAAACTAATGTACACACGTGAGGCTATGTATTTCTTTGTTTTTCAAAAAATGTCCTCTTACAGTTTTCTATTGTTTTTTTCCTCCGAATTACGTGCCCCCCCCCCCCCCCCCCCCCATCGCTATGCCACTGTGTACCAAGTTTGATGTACCTGGGCTCCCAGGCAGGCAGCTTATCCTGCATCTCCTCCGGCGACAAGTCCTGCAGGAATCATGATAAGAATAGTTTCCATTTAGGCCAACAATAAATAAATACAAAGTTTCCCGTCCATTTTTTTTAAATAAAAGAGGATTTTATTTTTCTTTTTTTCTAAATTGTTTCTTTATTTGATGCGGCAGCCAAAAAGGTTGCGCGCGAGGACGAGAAACTAATGTACACACGTTAGGCTATGTATTTCTTTGTTTTTTCAAAAAATGTCCTCTTACAGTTTTCTATTGTTTTTTTCCTCAGAATTACGTGCCCCCCCCCCCCCCCCCCCATCGCTATGCCACTGTGTACCAAGTTTGATGGCAATCTATCAACCAAATCTTGAGATATCACGAGCTATATTTGGCATACAATGAGCCCTGTGACCTTTGACCTTTGACCTCATGACCCCAAAATGTAATCACTTCATTCTCTCATGAAGATGCATACATGTAAGTGTGGTGACAATATGTCTATTGGTTCTTGAGATATTGCTATAACGAGCTAGTTTGCATGTATCCGTGTTACATTGACCTTCGACATTCGACCGTATGACCCCAAAATCAATCAGTTCATTGGCTCCTCAAGATACATACATGTACTAAGTTTGGTGACAATACATCAATTGGTTCATGAACTTCATGAGATATCGCGATAAGGAGCTATTTTTTGCATATACTGTATAATGAGCCCTTTGACCTTTTGAACTCATGACCCCAAAATCTAATCAGGTCATTGGCTCTTCAAGATTCATAGATGGACCCATGCACGTTTGTTGGAAATCCATCAACCGGTTCTTGAGATATCACGATAACGAGAACGGGACGTATACGTATACGTACGGACGGACGGACGGACAAACCCGAAAACATAATGCCCTTCAGCCATTTCGTTGCGGAGGCATACAACAATTGCAACTCTTTCTGCAACGGGCCCAGGCCAAATACATACTAATTGTAATAGGTTTTGATTTAATAGCGGCCAACAGTATCATCTCTAAGTACATAACTATAGTATTACCCCGGTCGTAGGATACAATGCCAGCATGCACACATTGTGTGCACTTTTTTTCACTCCCTGGGGAGCATTCCTTCCAAGTGGCTCATGGACATTAAGAAAATCACTCACTTTAAGGCTTTCAATTCATACAAGGTCCTCATGTATGTACCTTGTTAATGTAGAAATAAATGGGAAAATGTTGTGGTAGAAGATTATCCCAAAACATGTATTTGATTTGGTAGATGTCTTGCTAAATGCTTTGTCAACTCATGCAAAAGCGTAGTCATTCATTGAAAATCACAAAATATGAGAATAATGCATCACTACAGAGCTAGGGGCTAACAGATTAAGAATAATTACCTTTTATGGTCCCATACCAACACGATATACTCGTACAACAACACAATAAAACCCCATCGCAAGAATCGAAAGCAAGCGCTCTTTGTACTAAAAAAAAACGCCAATGTTTGATGACGTCATGATGTGAGGCGAGTTATCATTAGCAGACGATGTCTCATGACGAATCCACACAACCATTAGTGAACTCTTATTGCCTGCTAAACGTGTATTCTTGCCACGAAAGCGCATTTATTCATTGCAATTTTGTAACTAAGGTTTTAATACCTCCACCTCTGCACAATGATCATTCACTCTGAGCCATTTACGGAAAGAAAGACAAATTCAATGAAGTAAGTCACACACCGTCCTACAATTATCTGCTTGAAAGACCTACCGAGGTCTGGGCACGATTCTATTAGCCCATTGTTCAACAGCTATATTTTGGTGCAGGTGTCGCTGAATTTGCAGTACTGCGCGTGATAATTATGGGCGACGTGATAGATTAAAAAAAACTCTATTTAGCATGTTTTATGCGGCGGTTCCCACTGTCGTGCGATTAGTTACGAACGCCACGATTGGCCATTCGTAGTGATCGTGAACTTCTCTGAAATTTCAGGCTTGGATACGAGGCGATGCGATTCGATACGTTCTGGTACGATTTGGTGCGCTTGGATGCGATATGGTCACGATTGGTCAATTTCAGCTGACACGATCTGTCACGATCTGGTCTCCCGTTTAGATACGATCGTATACGTTTTGATACGATTGTCCCGATTGAGTCACGATGTGACACGATCATCACGATCGGGTCGCCGATTCGAGACAATCTGGTACGATACGTTCGGATACCTTCTGATACGTTCATCACGAACCGATGCGGTCTGTTGCGATATGATACGATTGTTGGTCGCGATATCTTTCACGATGAGGATCGAGAGTGATCTCGATTTGAGCTACGATTATACCCCGACGGATATATATCAACACGACTGACCACGGACTCATTGATTCTTGAACTTCTACAGAGGGAACACTACAACCCACAACCAATGATGATGGCAGGAGTTGGGGATGATGACAACGTGACATTTTGCAGTATTACTGTATGCTTACATTATCGCCAGAGAGGGAAAAGACGAGCAGCAGCCAGACCAGCCACAACCCCAACCAATGACCACAAGGGTCAGGAGAGTCAGGCATTGCTGGTTGCGACCATGGCTCATGGAGAAGATGAGACAACAACCTGGCCAGTTCTCCAGCCTCCTAGATACCCAACTGAGGCTCGCAGATCCAGTAGCGTTCCAAAACTACACAAGGTTAACACAACAGTTTTTCGATGAAGTGTTGCAGAGGATGGCCCCAGCAATTGAGAGGGAACTCACTCAAGGGCGTCAGCAGCCTCTCGAATGTGGGGGGGGGGGGGGGGGGGGACATCGGCGAGGGAGCGAAGCGACCGAGCGGGTGAGGGGTGTGGGGAGGGGGTGTCCCCCTCCCACAGTAGGGAGCTTTTGCACTTTGGGCTTGAAATTATGCGATTTGGTGCATATCTGAGACAGAAATTTCACATATACATGTATGTCAGAGTGAAATCTATGAAATCTATGGATCAAACATACATAATGTATACACTTATGAATAAAAGTGGGGGGGGACAATCCCCTCCACTTTCAAAAGTGGGGGGGGACATGTCCCCCCCGTCCCCCGCCTGTTGACGCCCATGACATGAACTCACTAGTTTCAGGCAACCATCTCACCTGGACTGAACTGGCATTAACACTGAGGCACCTTGTCACTTGAAACAACTATCGGTCCCTTACGTATGTATTCAGGTATAGAGTGTCCAGCATCTCAGAGATGGTTCCAGAAGTGTGCCAGGCAACTGTGCAAGCGTACAGAGATGAGGTGTTTATCCTTCCTGTGACCCTGAACCTAGACTGCCGTAGCTAACCATTAAGCAGATATGGACCACCCTCCCACACCATTGGGGCCCTGGGTGGCAAACACAATGGCCCGTATTCACAAAGGAGGTTTGTACGAACCCCCGGTTCAAACCGCGGTTTACATCTTTGGAATGCCAATTGTAAACTGATGGAGAGAGAATGTGTACCATCAACATTGTTAACAAGTAAGGAATTGACATTCTCTCTCCATCAGTTTACAATTGGCATTCATAGATGTAAACCCCCGGTTTGAACCGGGGTATTGTTCAAACCTCCTTTGTGAATACGGGCCATTGATATCAAGAAGCCGACCCACACTCGTTGGCTGTACTGCAATTACACAGGCTTTTTTTTAATACCACTCCTGGCTATGATGGATGCAGATTGCAAGTTTATGGGGAGCGAGCTTGGTGAAAATGACACATGTCAGATGCTCAGATATTTTGCGACTCTGAACTGTTCAAGAACCTGGAAGAAAAAGCCCCATGACTCCCCACCCTGGCCTCTGACTGGCAAGCCCTGATGTCACCAAGACACGCCCTTCTTCATCCTGGGGATGACGCCTTCGCACTCAGGAACTACCTTATGAAGCCATGCGGCACTTGCTGCTGCTGCTGCAAAGGAGGCCACATTTCTGGCATCCACCGTCTCAATGTGAGGGATAAAAAAAAGAGAACTTCTCTGCGCTGTTCATGTCAGTAATGGCATCTCCTCCTGACCCACTCTTCTTGGCGTTTTTCTTGAGCCGGCCCATCAGTGTCCTCATGCTCGTGTACCATATTTTAATCTTGGCAGCCTGTGCAGCCAAGAGATCCTCCTTCTGGGTGACATCCTTGAACCGCAAGGCGTTTTCTGTAGAGGAACTCATTTATCATGAGGTACTCGATGATTTCCTATGTTTGCTTTTCAGTAAAAGCAGTTACTGTTTTTTTTCTTTCTTTGCTTTCTGGATGGGGGTGGTCTCCTCTGCCTCCTCTGGTGCTGGCTCTGGCTGGACTGGTTTAGGCTCAGGCTCAGGGGGTGGGATAGTCTGGCCTTTCCCTTCTTGCGTCTAGTACCCTTTGGTGGCATCTCTCAAAGGCTTCAAAGTTACAAGCAAGAGCAAGTTGACAGTGACGATGTGCTCGCTTCAAGTGTAGATGGCTGAATGAGGCGCATTCAATCTGGTCCGGTATATAAACCCCTCAAAAAAAGTTCGGAAACTCAAGTTTCATCGATCATATCTCTCGTATTTTTTAATAAGAATACTCGAAATCGGTGTCACAATAAAGCCTCATTATATACCTTCAAATGATGCATTATGTGTAGTGATTATGCAATTGGGGCGATTGCAGTAGCCCAGAGAATAGGGGAGGCAGGAAGTGAAATCTCGCAAAATGGCCCCAATGCATTCAATTACGAGTGCCAGACTGTGTTGACCAGTTTTCTAAAGGTTAACATTCTATTGAATGCTGCCACCCTTGCATTCATTAAATTGTTGAATTTGATACCATTTTAATGGAAATTATCTCTTCCTTACGATGGCATATTAATCGTAAGGATTATGCAAATGGGGTGTGTGCAGCGAACCGGAATATGGAGATGGGTCGAGTGTGAAATCAGACAAAAAGATATGGAGTTGACAAAAAATCAGAGCGTTGCATTTTTTTCGAGCTTTTGGGAGGATTTTTAGCATTTCAAATAAAATATTCATGATTTAAATTGATATCAACGGAAAGCCCAACAACTCTTCTGTATGAAAATGTGACATGTATAATGATTTTTGTAAAGGGCGCTGCAGGAGATGAATGTGGGGGAGCCTCAAAAGTGACCCATTTCAAAACGCTCTGATTTGGTGTCGGTATCTGTATACCATTGTGTAGAGGATGTAATGCGACTTGAATGAGTTGGCCATGAATGAGAGGAATTCAATTGAAAACGCATGAATAGTGCCTTGAAATCAGAGCGTTTCAAAATGGGTCACTTTTGAGGCTCCCTCCCATTCATCTCCCTGCAGCCGCCCTTTACAAAAATCATTATAATTTCACATTTTCATACAGAAGAGTTCTTGGGCTTTCCGTTGATATCATATTTGATCATGAATATTTTATTTGAAATGCTAAAAAATCCTCCCAAAAGCTCGAAAAAAATGCAACGCTCTGATTTTTTGTCAACTCCATATCTTTTTGTCTGATTTCACACTCGACCCATCTCCATATTCCGGTTCGCTGCACACACTCCATTTACATAATCCTTACGATTAATATGTCATCGTAATGAAGAGATAATTTCCATTAAAATGGTATCCAATTCAACAATTTTGATGAATGGAAAGGGTGGCAGTATTCAATAGAATGTTAACCTTTAGAAAACTGGTCAACACAGTCATGCACTCGTAAATTGAATGCATTGGGGCCATTTTGCGAGATTCACTTCCTGCCTCCCCCTATTCTCTGGGCTACTGCAATCGCCCCAATTGCATAATCACTACACATAATGCACCGTTTGAAAGGTATATAATGAGGCTTTATTGGTGACACCGTTTTCGAGTATTGTTATTTAAAAATACGAGAGATATGATCGATCAAACTTGAGTTCCGAACTTTTTTTGAGGGTCACAGATCGTGACAAATCGTGGGAGATCGCATCACATCTTAACAGAGCGTGGTGTTTGTCTTGTCAAGGGTTGATCCCGATCACCACGATTTGGAAGCACGATTAGACGCGCTTTGTTACGATCCAATACGATCTGATGCGATGATGACGATTGATAATTAATTGTGTTCGTAGAATTTTTGTTTAACCGTTCCAAACACTTCCTACGATCAACACGATTGCCACGACTGACCTTACGATCTGATAATATCTGATGCGATCACCACGACTACTCCCACGATGAGCTACGAATAGCTAATCGTGGCGATCGTAACTAATCGCACGACACTGGGAACGCCGCATTACTGGAAAATTGTGTGTCAAAAGACAACAAAGTGTTTTTAAGAGTGAGGCAATGGAGCACATAAATGACAACTAATTCTCCTTAATAACAAGGATGATTGAACAAGAGTCATTTTAAAAAGGCACTATAAAATGTGTTCGTTATATATCGGACATCGTCTGCTAATGATAACTCGCCTACACTACGACGTCACAGTATTCAGCTGGTTTCGGCGGATCTTTGATGCCATATAATGGGCTTACGAATTACTAGTTCATTGATGATACCTTCTTAGTAACAATGTTTTGAAACATTTACTTGTAATATTCGTGTTATGGATTGTGTATGAAAATATGGAAATATGAGATGAATCTAATGACAAATCAATAAATGTTCTCTTAAAAGGGATAGTTGAGTTTGGGTTGCATTAATTTTGTTGTGAGGTAATGAAAAACTGAGTGTCAAATTCGAAAGAGCATACAATTTTAATGACAGAATAAACTTTATTTGATCCAAATCGGTTCAGAGACGGCCTTAAATATCCACAAATATAACTATTTGTAATTATTGTGGGGCCCCACAACAAATCAATCATTTTGAACCAGCCAATGAAAAAAAATGCTAAATCCTTTAAAGGGATCGTCTGAACAGTTTCCAGTAGACGGATAGGATAAATTTAACATACACAAACATTTCAGATCGAAGTAATCCAGTAATTCGGATTTCTACGAATGACAAGCACGAATGTGTAGAAATAATCCCTTCATCGAACTATTTATATATCGGCCAATAAGTGCGTTTAAACATTTTAGCATATGATTACAACAATATTGAACTTATTCTTGTAAAGGTATAAGCCGACATTTGTAAAGGTATGCCAGCGAAAAAGGTCTCAAAAATGACGAATAAACAATTGCATGTAGTTAGTTTTAGCGAGTCTTAGTTACAGTTTTGTTTAGTATTCGCTTACGCTGTTGGTAGATCACACTCTGTGCGCGGGTCACGTAGGGGTCACACACAGCAGCGGGTGTTCCCCCGCATTGCGCCGGTGTGGTGGGCGGTTTAGTCCCCCGCCGCGAGGATAGTCCGGCCTGACGATTCCCGCGCGCGAAATTTGTCTCACTCGTGCGTGAATCGTCTCCGGGGGACGCGTATCGCCGTTACTGCTACGGTCGACGCAGTCCCCCCGCTGAATACGTCCCCCCCCTTTGAAAGCTTGTTTTAGACATGGATTTTATTTCTCGCCATTGGGGGGGGGGGGGGGGGGTACAAATAGTTTGTAACCGAATGACACCTAAATGGGATTTGTGTTCACATAGCAAACCCTTAGGGTAGGGTATATGGGCCTGTTATTTATCTATTTAGCTGTTTAGCTGTTTATGAAAGTTAATTATTTTATTAAGTGCCACATTGCAATCACACTGATGGCACCCTGAATGGAATGATTCAAGGGATACCCATATTGATAGTCCAGGGGTGGCTCCCCGGAAGCTCTAGGATTCTGTATATCCATAAAAATTAAAAAAAATAACCTATTCAAATAATAATAAGTTATTTATTTTAGTGAGCATATAGCGTGAACTCCTGCATAAGTGCGTCCAGGAGCCTGTAGTCAGATGGCCTTAATGGGGATTTTAGGGGCACAGCCCCATGAAGATTAAAACACTCTAGCTCCCAAGAAGACTACTGTTTTAAACTTTTACATAATGATTTGAGAGTGGGCAATGTCCCTTCATTTTATTATTATTATTATGGAATACACTATCAAGGGGATAATGGGGAGACAGCTCACGATACCCTAATTTACACCAATAAAGGGAAACCGCTCATGCTATCCCAGCAGATAATTCTTATATCTTAGGCGCGAAATCAATTGATATATCATTATCATAATTATTTTAATTATTATTATTATTATTATTATTACTAATAATACACTACCAAGGGGATCATGGGGAGACGTAAGCTTATGCTACCCTAATTCACCCCTAGAGATAAATATTTATCATAAGCGCTAAATCGATTAAATATATTATTATTATCATTATCGTTATTGTTATTATTATTACTTTTATTATTATCATTTATTAGCATTATTATTATCATTATTATTATAATTATTGTTATCATAATATACTATCAATTGGATAATGAGGAGACAGCTCATGCTACCTTTAGAGATAATTTCTATAATAGGCGCTATAAAAATCACTCAGGGAGACAGCTGCTCACGCCATCCCTGAGCTGATACACACCATACTAGTATCACGACAATAAAGGAGATACCGCTCACGCCTCCCCCCTAATACGTACACTATCACGACAATAAAGAGGAGACCGCTCACGCCACCCCCTTATGCTCAAGAAAAGGGGAGACTTCTCACGCGGAAGGGGGACCCAGCACGCCAGCGCTTTACGTTGCGTCAGACAATCCCCGCGCGCGAAATTCGTCCCCTCAGCCAAAAATAAGCAGGGGAGACAAATTTCGCGCGCGGGAATCGTCAGGCCGGACTATCCTCGCGGGGGACTTAACCGACCGGGGACACCGGCAGAGCTTATTATAAATTATATCGTGTACGAAATTTTGCACGGGTGAAGACTCATAATGCATATCAAACGTCGTCGCGACGCATAATTTATTTTTAGGTGTACCGTATAAACTCGGAGCCATGGGCGTCAACAGGCGGGGGACGGGGGGGGGGGGGGGGTGGGGGGGGGGGGGACATGTCCCCCCCCCCCCCCACTTTTGAAAGTGTGGGGGGGGGGGGGATGGATATTAGTGTTGTTTGTCCCCCCCTCCCCCACTTTTTCATATGTATTACATAATGTATCTATATGATTAATTAGCTTTAACTATATGCTATAACTAGCTATAAATATGGCTGACTCATTGAAATCAATCTCGAATTTCGAATGTCTGCACGATACATCTCACAACAATGGCGGTGCAACCGTTACTGCCCTTCCAAAGTATGCACCAGATTGCATTATTTTGAACTGTTGAATGAAATTACGAAACTCCCCCCTCGCGGGATCCTCCCCCCTCGCGCGCATCGCGCCCTCGGGTCTAGTCGCTCCCGCTCCTCGCATGATCACGCCCCACCCGATATTCGGGCAAAAGACGCCAGCCCCCTTGAAAAATAAGCAGCTACGCCCATGACGAGGCATGGGACATTGTTTATATTCTTAACTCCTGCCTTTGACATTGAGGTTGACGAGGAGAATGACGTCGACAGTGACAATTAACGCGATGAGTGAATGGAAATTTCGTATTTGTTTTTTCGTTGAAAAATTTCCGATCGGTCGATCATGTGGGGACGGAGGTCCAATTTATGACATGTATAAACAATTGCGTATTAATTTAAAAATTAGTCTTGGGTATGCACCAGATTGCACAATTTCAGGTCCAATAATGAAAAATCTCCCCACCCACCCCCCCCCCCTCAGTCGCTTTGCTCCCTCGCAATGTCCCCCCCACTTTTTGGTAGCTGTTGACGCCCTTAATAACTCCACGAAAAGGAGACTTCAAGCTCTATTTGTTTAAGCACGCTGTTAAATGCATTTTCCTTCTTATAAGACAAAAACCTCGCAACTTTTGAAATTTGGCTTGCAAAAGGCGGACACTCCCTTTAAATGTAGGGCTTATGCACAAACACTTTGTTTCCTTGGTGGATTCACCACTGACTACAATCATTTTGGGGCTCCCATTTCAAGGTTGCAATATGAACTCTTGTTAAAGGGACTAAGTAACATTGTCCAAATCCTCAAATCCAATTCGAACTCTAGCGGTTCCCCCACCTTGTTGTATTCGTTTAAACAAATGTTTTTGAAATTTCCTTTCGTTAAAAAGATATTTACGATTGAAGTGTCAAATGTTAAATTATCCACTGGATCGTCAAAACCGTGTACAAAGTGAGTGTAATGAGTTAGTGAATAGCACTTAGTATTATTTTTTGTGACTCGGCCATATAACGTCCATTTAACTAGAAATGTTCACACAACACCCTGTGGACATATCAGACAACAACAATATTCATTGTGTCAACCACTCATCACTTTTTGCACATGTCAACAAGGTTACTAGATCCCTTTAAATTAATTTGTTACAGTACTTGGTGTCAAAACTGATTGCAACTTTGCAACTGGATTTTAACTCAACATATCGCAATAATAAATGGTACACTTTTGATACGTACCCCATGCTCTTCATCAATAATGATCATCGAGTTGGCTTGATCAATTTTACCTGCAAAAAGAGGGAGAGGAAAAGGAGTGTAAAATAATACATGTAAACATCTATTGAATGATATTTTTATTTTGGGCAAAACTTTAAATATTTATTTTTGGTAAAAATCCCTATTAAGGTTCTATAAATAATCGTTTAAAATTGTATACATGTCAGAACATCGAAATGCAATATTCATAGCACACTTCTATACTTCTGATTAACTGAGAAACAAAGCCGTACAAATAAATGGGTAGTCATAATAATGATATTAAAGATGATACCAGTGCCTATGAAAAAATAACAAAATAATCACTTAGCATTTGACTATAATTTACTCCAGTACTCTTCACTCTATACATAAATCATTTGAAGAAAAAAATTACTCCCTTGCTTGTATAGAGGTGACAGACAACCTCAGTCCTGCCAATAAATACCTCCCCTGCAAAACAGTGGGCTAACTGCATGCATAAACACCATCTTTTCTGCGACGTTTTTTGTGACGTTTTTAGTAGAGAGTAATATAGTAATGTAATGTGTTACAATGAAATTGCAACTTACAAACAATGGCTGCATTGTTTTTCTCCTTCCTGAGCTGAAACTTCTTAATTTTTTCCACGAGCTCTGGATCTACTTTACAAACCTTTAGATTAGTCTGAAAAACAAAAGAACATGTTGTGATTCAGTTAATCAGGTTAAATACTTTTACCTCAATTTTATGAACATCTTGTTAGGTTAAAGGTGAATGACAGTAGTGGGAAACGCCCCATCCCCTAAAAGTGAAATGTACGCTCTTATTACCAACCATGTGAAATAATATAGTTTTACTAATATGGGATTATACAAATTTGGCCAAGAAACCGCCTACTAATTAATATATTTGCAAAATTATAAATTGATATGTTGCGGATAGATATCGCCAACGCGGAATCGCGCATACGCTACGTGCATTATTGACCACATGCGTTCGCTATACGGGCTTGTCCCCAGCTTGTCGATATCTCCAGTCCAGCGCTATAGCGGCACGGACAGGTGCGAACGGGCGATAAATTTATACATTTCACGGGCGGGTATTGGATTTCTTCCGATATTTATGCATTTAACGCATCGTATAGGTTCGGATTTTACCACACAAGCCCTTTTTAGATACTTATTCAACAATATTGATCAATTATAAATGCTTTCCCCAAACTGTTATTCATCTTTAACTATTACCATACTTATGATTGAACTAGGCCAAATACATGCAAATGTTCAAAGAATATGCTATTATAAGGGAAGGTGAGTTAGCGGGATCCCCGGTTCAAACCCAACCATCTGACAATGCGTCTTTTATCACGCAATAAATTCGAGCGAACTCACGTTGTGTGTTATATCGGCCTCCCCCCTGCTTCCTATGCAGGAAAAGGATTCACGGAAAACACTCAGTGAGTCCCTCCGATAGGACGATAAATGGAGGTCCCGTATATGAGACAGTCACACCTCATACACGCCAAGAACCTACTCTCTTAATGTATTGGAGTGGAAATCCACTCTTTTGTCCACTCCTTAGGGAGCCATATTAGTGACCACTTCGTTTGGAGTGGAATCCACTCCTAACCCAGAGTTGACCCCCTTTTCACTCCAAACTAGAGTGGAAATTGTCCACTCTTTAAGGAGTTGAGATCCACTCCATTGTTCACCCCCCAGGGAGCCATATTAGTGACCACTTCGTTTGGAGTGGAATCCACTCCTAACCCAGAGTTGACCCCCTTTTCACTCCAAACTAGAGTGGAAATTGTCCACTCTTTAAGGAGTTAAGATCCACTCCCTTGTTCACTCCTTAGGGAGCCATATTAGTGACCACTTCGTTTGGAGTGGAATCCACTCCTAATGCAGAGTTAATGTTGTTTTAACTCTCATTCTGGAGTGGAAATCATTCAAGCTGGATGGGGTGATTACAAAATCTATCAATTTGGGGTTTAGATATTCATCCACATGCACATATACATGTTAACAAACATACGCACATAAACACACATAATGTCCCATATAGGCATACACTAATTCTTACATTGAAAATGCAGTTTGTGAAACAAAATATAATGGAAATAAATTGTTGTGTTCAATGGAACAATGTATCGTGCACACATGCTGTGTGATGGTTCACATTTTGCTGGAATGAGCCCCAAAGGAAATCAAAACAATAATTTGCAAAACTATTTTAGGGTATTAACAAGGTAATTGATTGTATCTTTTTTCCCCTCGAAAAATAACATACAAAAACAATGTACTAGCAATAGAATAGAATGATTTGCCTTGCCCTCATGTTTTTAGTGAAAACAAAAGGTGAGCCACTGCCCATTGGGCATACATTGTTTTTATGGGGTACACAACAACATTATGCTACAGTGAAACCTCTTTACAAAAAGATCCTTGTGATTAAGACAATCACCTTGTTATAAAACAAAGGGTTAAAAAAAAAAATTTTAAACAACGGCTGGGACAAGCAAAATGACTTTGTTATAAATGGTTTGTTTTATCAGAGCTCTTTGTAACGAGGTTACACTGTATTCACTCTTCTATTTCAATTCTAAACTTTCTAAGACATATTAACTTTCCTGATTAAAGAAATTTTAATTTCCTTTTAATTAAATTTGAAATATAAACATTAAAATACACATTGTACATATATATATAAAAACACACAAGCATCAAACAATCTACAAGTTCATGCAAAACAGCAATGTGTGAAGAGATATTTGCAATACAACACAACTTGGGAAATCTAATTACCTTAGTAATATCATGTTTCAGAACAAGATGATTTCAATATTGGTTAGTCTAAAAAGACAAAGACTACTGGTGGCCAGTTAAACCGTTTTGCACATGCAGAGATATTATTTTGTTTCCTTTCACAGTCAACCCTCTAGTTCTGCTAAGGAATTAGGACAATTAAAGGGCTGCTTGCCATTTCAGTAATATAATCGGTCACCAGTAATACAATGTTCATCACAAGTTTCAAGAACAGTTGGATATAAATTGTAACATTATCACAATACATTTAAAGGAATAATTTAGTTTTGGTTTACTTTACAGGGCCCTTTTATCAATAATGTGAGATAATGAACAACTATGTGAAATGGCACACAATGTTAGAGACAGTGCGGACTTTGTTTCATAATAATCTGTTCAGAAACAGGTCTAAAATTCATAAATACATGCAATAGGAATACATGTTGGGGACCAACCGTTGGGCAATAATTTAACAGGATAGTATACAATTTTGGAGAAGCAAACGAAAAATTAAAACTTGTAAGTTACCATAAAAACAATTACAATAATACTTATATACAACAACATAATCATGCAGCCTTTCATAAAACAGTGGGCCCAAGTCCTAAACATCACGTTTTAGCCCAAGCAATGTTCATCCCAATCTTAAGAAGTCTTTTTTCTTCACATTGGAAGTTAATTCGATTTAAAAAAACAATTGTTTTTCATGCATTATACCTAACAAATTATCACACCACCTTGCAAAAGGTAAGAAACAGCTGGCAGATAATTGATCTATATTCAGGACATTTTAATATCATAGTTAAAGCCTTTAAATAGGGACATGTTCATGTTTCCTGGATTTAATCTGGCCCCTCACATAGGCAGATCTGTATCAAAATTGGATTGATTGTGGCTTCGGGGGCAGCAATGTCTTGAGCTACAGTAGTACACAGTCAAACATGTGTATAGTGACCACCTACTGAAAAACTAGAAAAGTGGCCATTGCATGTTCTTGTAGGCCTATGTATTTAAAATGTATGGATTCATGAGCAAGGAAGGTGACAAAACTTCTTCCTTTTGAAAAGTAATTTCAAGTTTATATTTTATACACAAATTAAACCAAACCATGCAGTTCAACGTTCACATTCCATATCACAATCGCATATCCTCCGGGTTGTGGCCTGTGTCGCGAACGCCATGATCGTTGGGCTAGCGATAAGTGTCAGCTCTGCACGGACTCTGAAAGCTGGTGTTCGGTTCACTGAAGTTGGTTTCGTCAAGGTTACTGTCGAAGCCGCATTCACGGTTGCTTCGCTGGTCTTCGAGTCACTCGTTTTCTTTGCGGTTGTCTCGCTCGTCTTTGTGGCTGCCTGTTCGTCTTCGTGCTTGTCTTTGCTCGTCTTCGTGGTCATCTCGATCGTCTTGCTGGTGGTCTCTGTCATCTAGGCACTTGTCTCGCTCATCTTTGCGACTGTTTCACTCGTCTTCGTGGTCGTCTTACTCATCTTCGCTTGTCTTCGTGGTCGTCTTGCTGGTCGTCTCTGTTATCTTGGCACTTGTCTCGCTGGTCTTTGCGGCTGCTTAGCTCGCCTTTGTTCATCTTCGAGGTCGTTTTGCTCGTCTTGATGGTTGTCTCTGTCGGCTTCGCACTTGTATCGCTCGTCTTCGTGCATGTCTAGTTTATCTGCGCGGTTGCCTTTCTTCATTCTATTGTAGGCTGGCACACTGCTTACGTTTATGTTGCAGCTGGGTGTGTCATCGGGTATCCCTTTGATCCCAGCTGTCGTTCATCTGGGATGCAGTGTGTGTCGGTGGGTGATATTTCAACAATCAAATCTGCAATCAAATGAAAATATGAGAAGAAAAAAAAAATCATTTGTACAACCATTAAAAATGTATGATGACTGACAGACAGTGGCGTAGCTACAGGGGGGCACGGGGGGGGGGGGGCACGTGCCCCCCCCCCCCCCCCCCCCCCCCAATAATTCTGAACAAACAATAGAAAACATAAGGGGACATTTTTTGAAAAAAACAAAGAAATACATAAGGTGTGCCCCCCCCCCCCCCCCCCCCCCCTACCTACTGGCCTAAACATATTTGAGAGGAACATTTACCTTAGAAATACACATTTAAGAAATGGAATACAGTACCCAAGGTATTTAATTAATAATTATATATGCGCCACGGCGCGTATATTTGATAAGTCTGTAATTAAGACTAGCAACACTTACATTATTAAATATTTTGATTGTGAACTTAAACTTTGGCTCGAAACGGAAGATTAACAAGAATGGATTAATTCACAAACCAGGTAAAGTTATAGATTAGTGTTGACTACTTGACAGTGTTACTGATTCGATATGATTCTTGTGATGATGAGTTGAATAATGAGTGTCGTATTGTTGTTGATGATGTATTGCATTTAGAACGACAGTGCAGTTGACATAGCGCTGCGTTAATTGTACGACGCACAACACAGATATTTGCGTAGGCATACGGGTATAATTTAACGTTTGTTACAAAGCTTTCTGAAATTGTTTATTAAATTCCTCTTTATTGTCAAATGATATGACAATGTTATATACCGGATAGTTAAGATTGATATTTGTTACAAAGTATGTGAATAGTTCAGAAGCGATACTTTGCTTTCAAAGGTTAGAACTTAGCATGTTTATTACCGTAGTTCCACTTATAGCGACTCCAAAACACATGATATGCAAATTACGCATAAAGCTCATTTGCATATTCATGAGCATCTTCCGGAGCCAGTAATTGATTAGAAACAACCTTTATTTGTAGTTTTCTGTTATTTAAATGCGAAGTATGAGATAAATTATAGCTTATATGATAGATAATTGAATTGTTAAGAAGGCTTGATATATGAATTGATGTATTATGTATAGATGAGCTACAAATAAGGGAATTTGTAAGGAATTTGTGCATGAATTTACTTGAAACGGACTCTTTTGGTGTGACTGTGAGTGATCGGCGCGCGCGCGTTTTTAGTGGTAATTGTGTTTGCTAGTTGTGGATTTTGATTAAATTATAACTCAAGGAATGGGTTATGTGCTTGGAAATATGGCTGGTATGAAAGCCAAGGAAATATTAAATTATATAGTGAAGTTGATATGTGAATAAGTGATGAAGTCTTTAGACTATTTGGATATATTCAGCAATAAAACGAGCCGGTTTGGTATTTCCACTACGCGCACTAGGCTTAGAGTATCACTGTCTATAAATAATATTGAAAGAAACCACCCTGAACCACCAGTAAGATATTGAGGATAATTTGCAAGATGAGTCAGTTTTCACCCGATTATTCTGTTCATCTATAATCTTTAGAACTTAGAGAATATTTCAGTATACTAATTACCTGAACATGTTGCAAGGGAAATTATGTTTCAACTATTTAATCGCTTTTGACCATCATTTTTGACAAGTCACACCCGTGTACAAACACACACACACACACACACACACACGCGCGCGCACTTACATTGGTGCGCAACGTAACGTAACGTTTGCGTTGTGATTGCAAATTGGCGTATAAATGAAAGCCGAAAGTGAAAGATTGATTTTGTCTAAGTATAAACTTAAATCATGATAAAAACTCACCTTCAAGTGTTTTGCGGAAGTCCTCACTGAGTTCTCCTTTATTATAGAACCGTCTGAATGTGATTTCGATCTCCTAAATCTTCGATCTCCGACGTCCAAAATGATGACGAAGAATGAGCTAGTACAGCGGTGCAAACAATTCCCGCATCGAATTAAATTTTCCTTATCGCGCGCGTGACGTGACTCAAAGATGATCACTGATTGGCTGCCTTAGTGGCTGTGTCTCGATTTTTGTTCAACTCGCTCTCGGAGTTGAAACGGTAACTCATACTATACTATCGCGAACGCCTATTCAACACGCGGCGGCGTCGATTTCAACTCTTTTCAGAGTCGATTTCAACTCTTTTCAGAGTTGAAACGCATGTCACTCGACAGCTAGAGCGGAGAATCCACTCTTTCGCATTAAGAGAGTAGTCTACTTCTCGAAAAGAGTAGGGTGTTAACCCGGTTGACTTGTATCAAATCCTGCACATCACTGTTGTGATATAATAATCAGTGCACGGGTGGGATAACTCATCAGTAGCTTCCCCTACTGACAACACGCCTTGCCAGCGCGTCGGTACTCTCTTAATGTTTTGGAGTGGAAATCCACTCTTTTGTCCACTCCTTAGGGAGCCATATTAGTGACCACTTCGTTTGGAGTGGAATCCACTCCTAACCCAGAGTTGACCCCCTTTTCACTCCAAACTAGAGTGGAAATTGTCCACTCTTTAAGGAGTTGAGATCCACTCCATTGTTCACCCCCCAGGGAGCCATATTAGTGACCACTTCGTTTGGAGTGGAATCCACTCCTAACCCAGAGTTGACCCCCTTTTCACTCCAAACTAGAGTGGAAATTGTCCACTCTTTAAGGGAGTTAAGATCCACTCCCTTGTTCACTCCTTAGGGAGCCATATTAGTGACCACTTCGTTTGGAGTGGAATCCACTCCTAATGCATAGTTAATGTTGTTTTAACTCTCATTCTGGAGTGGAAATCATTCAAGCTGGATGGGGTGATTACAAAATCTATCAATTTGGGGTTTAGATATTCATCCACATGCACATATACATGTTAACAAACATACGCACATAAACACACATAATGTCCCATATAGGCATACACTAATTCTTACATTGAAAATGCAGTTTGTGGAACAAAATATAATGGAAATAAATTGTTGTGTTCAATGGAACAATGTATCGTGCACACATGATGTGTGATGGTTCACATTTTGCTGGAATGAGCCCCAAAGGAAATCAAAACAATAATTTGCAAAACTATTTTAGGGTATTAACAAGGTAATTGATTGTATCTTTTTTCCCCTCGAAAAATAACATACAAAAACAATGTACTAGCAATAGAATAGAATGATTTGCCTTGCCCTCATGTTTTAGTGAAAACAAAAGGTGAACCACTGCCCATTGGGCATAAATTGTTTTTATGGGGTACACAACAACATTATGCTACAGTGAAACCTCTTTACAAAAAGATCCTTGCGATTAAGACAATCACCTTGTTATAAAACAAAGGGTTAAAACATTTTTTTTAAACAACGGCTGGGACAAGCAAAATGACTTTGTTATAAATGGTTTGTTTTATCAGAGCTCTTTGTAACGAGGTTACACTGTATTCACTCTTCTACTTCAATTCTAAACTTTCTAAGACATATTAACTTTCCTGATTAAAGAAATTTTAATTTCCTTTTAATTCAATTTGAAATATAAACATTAAAATCACAAGCATCGAACAATCTACAGGTTCATGCAAAACAGCAATGTGTGAAGAGATATTTGCAATACAACACAACTTGGGAAATCTAATTACCTTAGTAATATCATGTTTCAGAACAAGATGATTTCAATATTGGTTAGTCTAAAAAGACAAAGACTACTGGTGGCCAGTTAAACCGTTTTGCACATGCAGAGATATTATTTTGTTTCCTTTCACAGTCAACCCTCTAGTTCTGCTAAGGAATTAGGACAATTAAAGGGCTGCTTGCCATTTCAGTAATATAATCGGTCACCAGTAATACAATGTTCATCACAAGTTTCAAGAACAGTTGGATATAAATTGTAACATTATCACAATACATTTAAAGGAATAATTTAGTTTTGGTTTACTTTACAGGGCCCTTTTATCAATATGTGAGATAATGAACAACTATGTGAAATGGCACACAATGTTAGAGACAGTGCGGACTTTGTTTCATAATAATCTGTTCAGAAACAGGTCTAAAATTCATAAATACATCCAATAGGAATACATGTTGGGGACCAACCGTTGGGCAATAATTTAACAGGATAGTATACAATTTTGGAGAAGCAAACGAAAAATTAAAACTTGTAAGTTACCATTAAAACAATTACAATAATACTTATATACAACAACATAATCATGCAGCCTTTCATAAAACAGTGGGCCCAAGTCCTAAACATCACGTTTTAGCCCAAGCAATGTTCATCCCAATCTTAAGAAGTCTTTTTTCTTCACATAGGAAGTTAATTCGATTTTTAAAAAACAATTGTTCTTCATGCATTATACCTAACAAATTATCACACCACCTTGCAAAAGGTAAGAAACAGTTGGCAGATAATTGATCTATATTCAGGACATTTTAATATCATAGTTAAAGCCTTTAAATAGGGACATGTTCATGTTTCCTGGATTTAATCTGGCCCCTCACATACTTCTACTTCTACTTCTACTTGGGTACTCGACAGGGTCCATCAGTCAGGACGTAGAGTCGAGGGGAACCGGTGAGGCAGATCTGTATCAAAATTGGATTGATTCTGGCTTCGGGGGCAGCAATGTCTTGAGCTACAGTAGTACACAGTCAAACATGTGTATAGTGACCACCTACTGAAAACTAGAAAAGTGGCCATTGTAGAAGGTTGGTGACTACTACAGGCATGTTCTTGTAGGCCTATGTATTTAAAATGTATGGATTCATGAGCAAGGGAGGTGACAAAACTTCTTCCTTTTGAAAAGTAATTTCAAGTTTATATTTTATACAAAAATTCAACCAAACCATGCAGTTCAACGTTCACATTCCATATCACAATCGCATATCCTCCGGGTTGTGGCCTGTGTCGCGAACGCCATGATCGTTGGGCTAGCGATAAGTGTCGGCTCTGCACGGACTCTGAAAGCTGGTGTTCGGTTCACTGAAGTTGGTTTCGTCAAGGTTACTGTCGAAGTCGCATTCACGGTTGCTTCGCTGGTCTTCGAGTCACTCGTTTTCTTTGCGGTTGTCTCGCTCGTCTTTGTGGCTGCCTGTTCGTCTTCGTGCTTGTCTTTGCTCGTCTTCGTGGTCATCTCGATCGTCTTGCTGGTCGTCTCTGTCATCTAGGCACTTGTCTCGCTCATATTTGCGACTGTTTCACTCGTCTTCGTGGTCGTCTTACTCATCTTCGCTTGTCTTCGTGGTCGTCTCTGTTATCTTGGCACTTGTCTCGCTGGTCTTTGCGGCTGCTTAGCTCGTCTTTGTTCATCTTCGAGGTCGTTTTGCTCGTCTTGATGGTTGTCTCTGTCGGCTTCGCACTTGTATCGCTCGTCTTCGTGCATGTCTAGTTTAACTGCGCGGTTGCCTTTCTTCATTGTATTGTAGGCTGGCACACTGCTTACGTTTATGTTGCAGCTGTGTGTGTCATCGGGTATCCCTTTGATCCCAGCTGTCGTTCATCTGGGATGCAGTGTGTGTCGGTGGGTGATATTTCAAATCTGCAATCAAATGAAAATATGAGAACAAAAAAAAAATCATTTGTACAACCATTAAAAATGTATGGTGACTGACAGACAGTGGCGTAGCTACAGGGGGGCACGGGGGGGGGGGGGGGGGGGGAGCACGTGCCCCCCCCCCCCCCAATAATTCTGAACAAACAATAGAAAACATAAGGGGAAATTTTTGGGAAAAAACAAAGAAATACATAAGGTGTGCCCCCCCCCCCCCCCCACCCAATCAGTCCGACCACGCTACGTCACTGCTGACAGATCAAAACAAATGCAGACCTCCAAAAGGGACAGTTTACCTACTATAAGGCCTAAACATATTTGAGAGGAACATTTACCTTAGAAATACACATTTAAGGAATGGAATACAGTACCCTGTTGTATTAGTGGACTGGTATGAATAAAGAGATAACAGGCGGTTGTGTAAAGATATAACAACAACTTTAATCCAGTAATACAAACAAACGTCCGTGTCCAAACGGCGTCATCTTGCTGCTCATACCGCAGCACTCCTTGCATAGCGTATATGTATAATGTACTTACATATGAATAATATAGTGCGCGTATATAATACAACATCCCCCTCTTTCTGAAAAGATAAGATGGCAAATAACTTTTTGACTATCATATAAATGTGAAACATTCATTCAGACTATTAACATTCTAAATTTGTTTGAGCTTTGGATGCAGTCATTATCATCTAATAAAAACTTTGGTGGTGAAATAACTCAATCTCATTCTTATCGAACAACTGGTCTAATGATTATTCCTAATAAATCAGTTTTAGCCTTTTTATAACACATATTAAGCGCTGTACACAATTAACGATTTTGTACTGAACAAATTGTCAAAAGTACTTGTATGCGATTTAACCTTTTCGAC
The DNA here is from genome assembly GCA_037951105.1 of Echinarachnius parma. Classification (NCBI taxonomy): domain Eukaryota; kingdom Metazoa; phylum Echinodermata; class Echinoidea; order Clypeasteroida; family Echinarachniidae; genus Echinarachnius; species Echinarachnius parma. Next base: position 27,912 of record JBAMJV010009645.1, read on the forward strand.
ACATATTAAGCGTTTTACATTTAACGTAACTATTTAAACAATTAAGGATTTTGTACTGAACAAATTGTCAAAATACTTGTATGCATTTTCTTTTATATTTAAATATTCATAATAATTCTTTATGTAACTCTAATTAATTTTCTTGTTTCATATGAATAAAAAGAAACAACATTAATTCTACGCAGTATGCACAATCACACAATCTAACCTTTTCATTTAAACTCAACTTATTTTTTGTCAATAAAAGCATTTCGTCTTGTACGTATATAAAAGCCTTTGTGTCAAATTTGAATGAACTTTCCAATGTGAAATATCAGCTTCACAATAATTTGAATAATATTTGGGGTCCTAATGTTTGTACATAAAGTATGCAACAAATATTTCAAACGGTATTAATTAAGATGCTATACATAGTAACCACTTAATGAACTACAAACACCAATAACTGATTAACATTGCGAAGTTAACAACATCCGCACAAATAGAGAACACAATGGATGAACATATCTTTGTTCAAGAACTGTTTACTCATACAATATTTACGATATTAACAGTGTAGCTGGTTTTCTCTCCAGTGTGTACTACTCATGGTAACGCGAGGGTCGTCTGATCTCACGCCCATATCTTGTAGTGTAGTGTGTGGTGTCTGAGCGTGTGTTTGACGTGTGATGTTGTCTTTGTTTGTGTGTTTGTGTTTTGTTTTGACTTTGTCTCATCACTTCACTCCTGTCGCTGTCGTCTTCGAAATGTACTCGTTTTGGAACAATCTGTTTTTGAGTGGTTCCATTCGGCATCTCTCTTAAGTGAGATCTGTTCCTCCTCAAGATGCTGCCGTTGGGAGTTGCTACTTCGTAGGATCTTGGTTCTGGCCGCACTTTGCTCACTTCGGCTGGAAGCCACGTGTTGTCCTTAGGATCCAGAACTCTGACTTTCTGTCCAACGTGCAGAGGTGGTAATTCTCTAGAATGCACGTCGTGATCGTGTTTCATCTTCTCTTGTCTCTGAAACAGCAGATCAGGCGTAGACGATTGTCTGGTCAGATGGTGACTCGGAAGCGTTGTCCGGATTGGTCTCCCAAAGAGTAACTCTGCAGGTGATGGTAGATTGGAGTCAATTGGTGTGGCACGGAAATGTAGCAGTGCTGTTTGGATGTCTTGGCCAGTTCTTGTGCACTTTGTCATAATCCCTTTGACAGTTTGCACCATGCGTTCGGCGAGTCCGTTGGATCTTGGGTATCGCGGAGATGATGTGATGTGATCTATTGACCATTTCTCGCACATTTCTCTGAATGATTTTCCAACGAATTGTGGACCATTGTCTGATACCAGAGTTGTTGGTGGTCCAAAAAGACTGAAGATGCCACTCAGTATGTTCGCAACCGACATGCTGGATATATTGTGCAGCTTGCGCACGATAGGATACTTTGAGTGGTAGTCAGTCACCAACAGGTATTCTTCTTTGTTGAAAGTGAACAGGTCAGTTCCAAGCTTCGTCCACGGTGACGTTGGTATGTCGTGAGGTTGCAAAGGTTCTCTTTGCTGCTTGGTTTGATTTTCTTGGCAGGCACAGCAATTCTTGATGACTCGCTCAATGTTATTGTTGATCTTTGGCCAGTACACCGTTTCCCTTGCTAGTCTGCGAGTACGTTCGATCCCTTGGTGGCCCTGATGGAGTTGATTTAGAATGTTTTGTCTGAGTTCTGTGGGAATGATGACTTGATTTCCTTTGAAAAGTACACCATTTGATACTCCGATTTCATCACGGTATGGCCAAAAGGTTCTGACCTCTGTGGGAACTTCCTTTATCGTGTCTGGCCAGCCATTTGTGACGATTTTCCACAGAGCTCTCAGGGTAGGATCTCTCGATGTCTCATGCTGTAGTTCGTCCCTCTTCTTTTGCGCGAAGAATATCAGATCAATGTGCGAATTGATCTCTTCCACATTGACATCGAGTTGAACATCTTGGTTCTTGTCTGGATTGGGCATCCTGCTCAGGGCGTCTGATATGATCATCGATTTGCCTGGCTTGTATCTGACATCAAAATCATATCCTTGGATCTTGATGAGCAGTCTTTGTAGACGAGGTGGTGCACATCTTAGTGGTTTTCTCGTGATCATTTCCAGAGGCTTATGATCAGTCTCGACATCGAACTGGTTTCCAAACAGGTACGTGTGGAAGCGTTGAATTCCAAACACTAGGGCTAGTGTTTCCCTCTCAATGTTGGAGTAGTTTGCCTGGCACGGTGAGAGAGACTTTGATGCAAATGCAACTGGTTTGCCATCTTGCATCAAACATGCTCCAAGACCTTTCATCGATGCGTCGACCTCCAGGGTCGTCTTTTCCTTAGGATTGTAGTATTGCAGACAGGATTCTGCAGAGATTGCTTTCTTGAGTTGATTGAAAGCGTGTTGATGATCGTCTTGCCATGTGAATGGCACATCTCGCTTCAGCAGTTCACGTAGAGGTGATGCCTTTTCCGAGAAGTTGGCGATGTGTGGAGCGAGATAGTTGAGAAGGCCAAGACACTTCTGTAGATCTTCTTTGTCCTGGGGTGTCGGCATGGCATGAATGTCTTCGATCTTCTGTGGATCAGGGCGGATTCCATCTCTGGTATACACGGAGCCGAAGAAGTTGATGCTGTCCGTCTTGATGATGCACTTCTTGCTGTTGAAGACGAGTCCTTCTCTTTGCGCAACTTCCATCAGTCTGTGGAGGTTCTTGTCATGCTCCGCCTCGGTACGTCCAACAACTGCGATGTCATCAGCGATGCAGATGCATCCTTCTGCTTGGCCAACAATGCGGTCCATATGTTGTTGGAACAGATCTTGGCTGACAGACAGTCCGAAAGGAAGACGTGTGTAGCAGTACCTGCCAAACGGGGTACGAAAAGTTGTCAGCTCCTGGGATTCTTTGGATAGGTGAACAGACCAGTATCCAGATTTAGCATCTAGCTTGGAGAAATGCTTTGCTCCAGAGAAGGTTGGATTGAGTTCTTCGAGAGTTGGAATCTTGTGTGGACATCTTTTGAGATTTTGATTCAATCTCCTGGGGTCTAGGCATACCCTCAAGGATCCATCTTTCTTGAGAACTGTCGTAATCGAACTACACCAGTCGGTGTGATGTTCGACTTTTCGGATGATGCCTTGCTTCTCCATCGAATCTAGCTCAGACTTCAGTTTGTCTTTGATGTGGACACTGCACTTCCGTGGTGGATCAATGGTGGGAGCAGCCTCTTCTCTGACATGCAGTGTCGCTTCCCCATGAAAATTACCAATACGGTCAAATTGTTCGGGATACAGTGCTTGCAGGTCCTGGACAGAGTTCAACGGAGGCGGTCCGCTGGTCGGGCTACGGCTCTGGTGGTGCATCTCGTGGATGGTTACAACCTGAAGCTCACTGCACATAGGCAGTCCGATGATCACTGGTCCGGAGACATCGACCACGTAGAACACTTGATCTCTCCACTCGGAGTCTTTGTACTTGCACGTGATTGATAGTGTGCCCACACAATGTATTGGAGAACCGTTATATGCGGTAAGACGTGCAGTGGTTGGGCGAGTTACTGCTTGCCATCTGCTTCCATACATGGCCTTGATCGTTCGTAGAGGGAGTGTGTTTCCACTGGCACCGGTGTCAACCTTTGCGTGCAGGATGTGCTGTCCTGGTTTGCTTGGACAGATGATCCCAATCTTGACGAATGCTTCTTTCTGATGCACAGAGTCAATGCGAGCATCTTCGTCATTTCCCAGTACGATAGTATGGAATTCTTCGAAGTCATCATGCGTTTCTCCTCCTGGCTCTTTGGAGACTTCAGCAACCCTTTGTTTCGCTGGGTGTCTTGGGGGCGTGTTCTGCCTTCGTTGAGGAAAACTGCGATTGCTGCCTTGGCGTCCCCTGCTTTGACTTCGTCCTCGAAATGGTTTTCTATGTTTGGCCTTTCTGCAGCATTTGGCCCAGTGTCCCTTAGAACCGCAGGATTTGCAGGTATCTTTGTAAGCTGGACATTTGCGTGGCGGGTGATTCAGATCACAGTTGCCGCACTTCTTGCGTCCGGCTTGGTTGTGTGATAGGGCATCTACATTGTTCGCTGCAGAGTCGATTGAGCGAAGACATTGTTTGCCTACAGCGATGGCTTCATATTTCCTGCCCTCACCTAGGAGCTCTTCTATCTTGTAGCCTTTGGGCTGGTCTAGCAAATCCTTCTGGAATGCCTCATTAGGTGTGGACGCAATAACTAGCTCTGTGACACGTTCCGAAAGTTCATTTTCAGTAAAGTCACATTCTTTGGCTTTGCTCCGACATCTGTTTACAAATTCGTCGATAGTTTCACCTGAGTGCTGTCGATATCGCATCAGCTCGAGCCTGTGGATGCGGAAGTTCAGCTTGACTTTCAGCTGACCTTCAAGGGTTGACCACAGCAGTGCAGGGTTTTCTTGGTCATCATTAGATAGCCCGGATGCATTTATTCTGCGCAAACCTTCATTTCCTACTGCTATCTTTATTTTAATTGCTTGTTTCTTTGGGTCTTGGACATCATTGTCTTGGAGGCATAACTCCATGCGTTGTTTGAATAGCTTGAATTCTTCTGGCACATCAGTGTTATTCCAATTCATTTCTGGATATCTCGACATGATGCACTTGTGATATTATGACTGATAACAACGAAGAAGAAATGGTATAGTTGCTTGATATCAATATTAAATAGTGCAAATTTACAAAGAGTGCAATTTCAAATATAGGGTGTACACCGTGAATAAATCACAATAGATAGATGTGAATATGTCAATCACAAATGAATTGATTGTATGACACAAAATCACTAGGTATTTAGTGTGCACGATGAAGAAATCAAAATATACGAGCTTGCAATTACATTCACAAAACATGTATATTCCTGTATGACAAAAAAAAAAAATTGATAGTGAATTATCAATTCTGTCTATATTTTACACTCAGTAAGAATAAGATATCAAGGCATATAATATGGTAACTTTCACAAAAATGCATGAAATATAAATGTGTCAAGGCATTCATGAAGAATAACAAATAACAAAGTGGTGCAAAATCGCCCACAGGTAAATATTTCAAATGTCTGAAATTATGTCATTATTTGCATATTACTTAGATACTTAGTCCATTTCCTTCAGCTGGCTTGGATTAGTTTCAGGTTTCAGTCTATATTGTGCCGTGTCTTTGATGATGTCCCTCGACTTCGGTACGGTCTTCGCCGGCATACATAAACAGCAATGTTTATTCGGTTACTCGATCGGCAATCTCACAGCATACGGTAGAGACTCGATCCGTTAGCTATATCCTTCCGCGCGGTGATGATCCCGTTCCGTTGCTAGGCAGTTTTTCACGGCGGTGCGTCGATCTGCGTTGTCAGTGCGTCGGTGCAGTACTGGATGCATGCAGCGAGCTAGCTGGCTAGGCTGTGCGCAGCGTAGACGATCGATGATCGACGACTGGTACAATGTCTAAATTACGCTAGGCTGGCGTAGCTAGCGTGCGTGTGGAACAGGCTTGGCGTATAATGTCAAAAATGTGTGCAACGAAATCGTCGTAGAAATGCTCTGCATAGCGTTCATATATCGAATGATATGCACAAAATTCTCTCTGATGAGCAGCGATTTGAGAGAAGATAATCAATTAATTCCCACACGATGTTACTTACAGATAACGAGTCATTCAGCCAGTTGATGTACGAGTGTCTGCAGTAGATATGAATGTGTTGTGTGTCCCATTGAATCGGTCCAACTTTGTTTCAGCACAAATCACTCATGTTGATTTTCCTTAACAAAACGTCAGTCCTGTGCTGATTTGGCAGTGAATCTGTATCGCCACTGCGCTGCCACCATGTTGTATTAGTGGACTGGTATGAATAAAGAGATAACAGGCGGTTGTGTAAAGATATAACAACAACTTTAATCCAGTAATACAAACAAACGTCCGTGTCCAAACGGCGTCATCTTGCTGCTCATACCGCAGCACTCCTTGCATAGCGTATATGTATAATGTACTTACATATGAATAATATAGTGCGCGTATATAATACAACATACCCAAGGTATTTTAATTAATAATTATATATATATATGCGCCACGGCGCGTATATTTGATAAGTCTGTAATTAAGACTAGCAACACTTACATTATTAAATATTTTGATTGTGAACTTAAACTTTGGCTCGAAACGGAAGATTAACAAGAATGGATTAATTCACAAACCAGGTAAAGTTATAGATAATAGTGTTGACTACTTGACAGTGTTACTGATTCGATATGATTCTTGTGATGATGAGTTGAATAATGAGTGTCGTATTGTTGTTGTTGATGTATTGCATTTAGAACGACAGTGCAGTTGACATAGCGCTGCGACGCACAACACAGATATTTGCGTAGGCAGATACGGGTATAAACGTTTGTTACAAAGCTTTCTGAAATTGTTTATTAAATTCCTCTTTATTGTCAAATGATATGACAATGTTATATACCAGATAGTTAAGATTGATATTTGTTACAAAGTATGTGAATAGTTCAGAAGCGATACTTTGCTTTCAAAGGTTAGAACTTAGCATGTTTATTACCGTAGTTCCACTTAGCGACTCCAAAACACATGATATGCAAATTACGCATAAAGCTCATTTGCATATTCATGAGCATCTTCCGGAGCCAGTAATTGATTAGAAACAACCTTTATTTGTAGTTTTCTGTTATTTAAATGCAAAGTATGAGATAAATTATAGCTTATATGATAGATAATTGAATTGTTAAGAAGGCTTGATATATGAATTGATGTATTATGTATAGATGAGCTACAAATAAGGGAATTGTAAGGAATTTGTGCATGAATTTACTTGAAACGGACTCTGTGACTGTGAGTGTGAGTGATCGGCGCGCGCGCGTTTAGTGGTAATTGTGTTTGCTAGTTGTGGATTTTGATTAAATTATAACTCAAGGAATGGGTTATGTGCTTGGAAATATGGCTGGTATGAAAGCCAAGGAAATATTAAATTATATAGTAAAGTTGATATGTGAATAAGTGATGAAGTCTTTAGACTATTTGGATATATTCAGCAATAAAACGAGCCGGTTGGTATTTCCACTACGCGCACTAGGCTAGAGTATCACTGTCTATAATATTGAAAGAAACCACCCTGAACCACCAGTAAGATATTGAGGATAATTTGCAAGATGAGTCAGTTTTCACCCAATTATTCTGTTCATCTATAAATTATCTTTAGAACTTAGAGAATATTTCAGTATACTAATTACCTGAACATGTTGCAAGGGAAATTATGTTTCAACTATTTAATCGCTTGACCATCATTTTTGACAAGTCACACCCGTGTACAAACACACACACACGTCACACACACACACGCGCGCACTTACATTGGTGCGCGCCGTAACGTTTGCGTTGTGATTGCAAATTGGCGTATTTATAAATGAAAGCCGAAAGTGAAAGATTGATTTGTCTAAGTATAACTTAATTCATGATAAAAACTCACCTTCAAGTGTTTTGCGGAAGTCCTCACTGAGTTCTCCTTTATTATAGAACCGTCTGAATGTGATTTCGATCTCCTAATAAATCTTCGATCTCCGACGTCCAAAATGATGACGAAGAGCGAGCTAGTACAGCGGTGCAAACAATTCCCGCATCGAATTAAATTTTCCTTATCGCGCGTGACGTGACTCAAAGATGATCACTGATTGGCTGCCTTAGTGGCTGTGTCTCGATTTTGTTCAACTCGCTCTCGGAGTTGAAACGGTAACTCATACTATACTATCGCGAACGCCTATTCAACACGCGGCGGCGTCGATTTCAACTCTTTTCAGAGTCGATTTCAACTCTTTTCAGAGTTGAAACGCATGTCACTCGACAGCTAGAGCGGAGAATCCACTCTTTCGCATTAAGAGAGTATGTGGCAACAAATCCGTCATGTTATGAGGAGGGCTTTGATAGATAGATGGCTGCACTATGCTACAAGTACGAGGTATCAAGACATGCATTTTGTGTTAGTTTTCTGCCTGCCATTACTATTACTTGTTATAAATAAGTTGCACTGCATTGCGATGACATGGTAATAATGCATTTCAAATACGTATGATGCGTGATAACAATG
>JBAMJV010009646.1:0-7500 GCA_037951105.1 Echinarachnius parma
ACATATAACTTATAATTTAAATGTTGATTAATTTACTTCTTTGAGCAGTTCTGGTGAGAATTACAAAGTTAACTAGTTAGTTAACTAGTGGCGTGCTTAACAATTTCATTACCGCGAACTTAATAATAATTTCGACAAATTTTAACACATCAGGTAAAAAGCATTATCAATTAACATGTCAATTTGCACTTTTATTAATTCAGGAAACTCCATATTATTATATATAATATTGTTTCATGCACAAGATTTATTATAATATGGTTACAAGGACTATGATTGTTTCTTCTTCTTCTTCTTCTTCTCGTATAGTCTGCCTCCTTCCAACTTGAATATTCTTCTTGCAAACTTGTGTGTGTGTGTGTGTGTGTGTGTGTGTGTGTGTGTTGTGTGTGTGTGTTCTCACGCCGGCATTCTTGTGGGGTCTCGTGTGGGTACAATTATATACTTGTGGGGCATTTTTTTCCTTGTGGGGAATAAATCATAGACCCCACTAAGGAATAGCCTTAAAGGAGAAAATCAAAGAAAACCCCTAAATATGACGATATTCATATCTACAGAAAGCTTATAAGCCATAGAATGAGCTTGACTGACATTCAAACAATATAACGCTTCCATAAAAGCGAAATTAGGGTGAAAACATCACCCTATTCCCAGGGACAAATTCGCTCAATCGCTACACGAAACGGCCTTTAGCTGTGACGTAAGAACCGGGCTTGAAGCCCAGGCGGCTGCCGCGGTTGTATGTAGATAAGCGTATAATATACCAGGCTGGAAAGACAAGCTTCAACTTATGTGCTATTTTTCCCTTACCAAGAATAAATTATAATACTACATAAGTGTTTGTAATTTGCTTCTCATTTATATTTTCATCATGATATTCCAACAAATGTATTGTTTGTGACAAAAAAAGTTGAAAAAGGTGAAAAAAGAAGGGGAAACTATACGACTGTGTCGTGCAGTAGGCCTGCACAGATTTGGGAGCAGGCGATTTTTTACCAACATGTAGTTTCACTTTGACATATCAGACGGAGAATTTACCACTTCCATTATGGAAACAAACAGTTAATAATCATTATGAATCAAATGAAATTTAAAAAAACGAAGAATAGTTATTACTTTAGTCGATCTATCATGGCTAGTTTCATGGTTTAGCTTGAAAAGTCGAGTGAATTAGATTCGCGATCTCGATCCTGTGTTGTTACGATTCATCCGCGATTTCTCTGAACATTGGCAGCCGCATTACCTATACGGCTGATAGCGCTGGCGGATTTACATTTCCTGCGCGCGCATCAAAACAAACGAGTGCACGTGTTAGCTAGCTAGCTTGCTCCTCCACGGATACTTCGAAGTCCATTAACAGGCTGTTTTGTTGAAATTCTTCATCCATGTTGAACTGTCAGATGTAATTCTAGAGCGAGATCGTGATCGTGTGGACTGTAGAAAGCTTCGAATATAGCGCATACGCTGGAACTACTTTTAGTTCAATAACATACACATTATGCATAGTATACGGCCGGGTATACGATCGTATACGAAACTTTTACAAAACGAAACAAAACCAAAACAAAACGGTGAGAAATACACTATTCTATGTAATTATACCAGTTATTGACATATTGAAATGGATAAGAAATATTATATATTGTTATAACAAAGGCAATTCTAGCTCGGAACATGATTCTACTAGGTAATTTTGTTTTGAAACACAGCTATAATAGATTTGTTTTTCATACTATCTCCGTGTACATGTATGAACAACAATTCGGCAAAATGGTGAGTTGTAAACAGTTATTTTACGGAGATTGACACTTTTTCAATGCCAATAATGACATGAATATTGACATTAGGATATGTTTCAGGACATGGGAGGACAACTGTGTGTCAGATATTGATTATTCAGGCAATATTCAATCATTTTGAGAGAGTTGAACTGCGTCCACTCTATGAACATTTGCGTGTAGATCGCCGTTCGAGCTAGAGCTGTCGGGAGCGCAAAGCCCGGCTCTTACGTCACGCACAGAGCCACTTTGCTGTGCCGATTTCATGGTAAAGGGGAGGGTCAATTCACTAAAATTTTATTTTCATGAAACATGAAACTGAACACTTTCATGACTTGTCAACTGCACAAATTGCTTTAATAACTCATTCTATCATAAAATAAACCATAATAACTTGATTTTATTCCCTTTGAATTTCTCCTTTAAATCGGCGTATTTAGCTTCTAAGAGTTATGTGACAAAATCTTGTGACTGTGCCCCATAAGTGATACTTGAGGAAAACATTTTTTCTAGACACACCCCTACCCTCCCATGCACTTAGAAGGTTGCCTTTTTTTGTTGCAAAGATTTTGTGGAAAAAAACAGTTTGCAGTAGCACTCCTTCAGCTTGTAGTAGCGCAAGTACCCCACAAGTCGGGTGCCCACAAATATGCCTGGGTAAGTATGTGTGTGTGTGTGTGTGATTCTTGATTGTTCTCAGACCGACTAATATCATGACTCGTATACCAATCAGACCGCTCGCAAGTCCACCGGTGGCAAGGCCCCAACTCAAATACAAGTTCAGAGTTGCCTGTGCAGAAGATGATAACACCCCCGATGGTAACACTCACTGATGCAGATCCACAATCAATATAATTTATTAGGGGGATTATTAATCTAAAATGCATTTGTGTAATCTAGCACAGTGGTAACATTTAATTGTCCATTTACCCAACTTTTCGTTATACTATATAATGTATATTAAAGAGTAATCAAATGGTCCTCAAATGGGCTTGACATTTATTTATTTTACTTCTTTACATATAGGCCTGTATAATACTACATAAATAAAACTAGCAGAATTTAGCGATCGCCATGGAAAGTTAATTTCAAGTTTACAGAATTATAAACATGATATACATGTAGTTCTCTATTCGTAATGGAACTATTAGAAGAAGGTATGTTCAAGTGATTATGTTATTTTTGTATGTATTGAATTATTGATTTATTGATTTATGTATTTATTGATTTATTTAATGATTTAATGATTTATTGATTTTCTATTGATTTATCTTTGTATTAAATTATTTAACAAATGTTTAAACAAACAATACATACATTGAGATCAACATTTCTTCAGTATATACGCTTCTTTTTAACAAAGCAGACAATACTGTTTGAATGTTCATTATACTAAAGAGAATGATTATTACACGAAAAAATAACACAAAATTAATGCACACGAATTGTATATATTATATCTCAGTTTCTGTTGAAATGATGAGAAGCCAATCTTAGAAGCAGGGCTTGTTAGTTGGAAGGCCCCTGAATGGTTAAACGGTTAAAATTATTAAAATAAGAGAACTTCATTATAATTATATAGGCCTACAGTACTGCACACAATAATACTTATTACATTACATAATATATGTTGCATATGGAATGCACACTTTACTTCAACGTGAACAAAACATAATACATGTACATATATGATTGAAGGTAAAAGGAAGTGAGACTAATGCAGTTGTTAGGAACATATTACACTGCAATTTATAGTAATATATACACGGATACAAATGAATACAATCCACACATGTGTACATGACAATACAATTATGCATAATTGCTTCAATTTACATGTATTTAACAATTATAAACGTACAATAGAAAATTATGATATCATGACAACAATATTCTTTTATAAAATTAATACAATATTTGTTCATTATGACAATTACATAATGCTGATAATAATTATGATAATGGCAACAAATTATAATAATTTTACTACTACTACTACTTGAAAAATACCAACGAATTGGCTCCGCTAGGGCAACACTCCGGCAAGAGTTAGCCCATAAAGTCACAATTAGTAAATGTCCAAGTAAGTATTTAACAATTTAGCAAGTTAGTTATTCCACACTCGTCATCAGCAGCCAGGGTGTGCATGTTGATAATAAAAAGTATAGAAGAAAATTTGTTTCTGAAGCATATGTAAGCGAATTTACATCTGCTCCTGGTAGTACTATTACTACTACTACTACTACTACTACTACTACTACTACTACTACTACTACTACTACTACTACTACTACTACTACTACTACTAATAATAATAATAATAATAATAATAATAATAATAGTAATACTAATAATAATAATAATAGTAGTAATAATAATAATAATACAAACTAGATGTTGAATTCGTCACTTTTTACGAATTAAGGTTATACGTATCGATTTCTTATGATAAAAGCATGATTCCAAAAAAAACTACTCAATCATCATATAAATAATAAATATTATTACATCCCCCCGCAAAACAAAAAAAAAAGAAGAAAGAAAAAAAGAAGAAAAAAAATATTGCCTTGGATTCGAACCCACGCCAATTAGACAGACTAGTTAAGATCTAGAGTGACAGATTCGTACCACGACACCAGCCCTTGTTCACTTGACAGAGATAAACAAATGATGGAATATGAGTAAAAGATTGCACTCTGCATTTGCCAATACAAGATATAATGTTGATGCGTGGCAGACTTATCATAATTGTATAGATTCGCAATTTCAACTTTAACGCTCAATATGATGACTTTATAACATTTACTTGGCATAAATGAGGAATGAATTCGTATCTACAACTCATAATCTTTCCGAATATTAAAATAAAATTGGGTGTTTGTGGACTTTTTTTGTTGTTGACTTTGACGCGCGCGTACTCCGTTATTATGAGTCAACAATGACTCAAATTGATAGGGTGAGTTGAAGAATGTATCATGATTGCAAAACATGTGAAAACACGACATTTTTTTTTATTTATTTGCGTTACGCGCGCAAATACGCGCGGCAGACTAATCACAATTGTATAGAGACACATTATAGTTCCTTTGTTTAGTTCCTGAATTCATATTATTAGATAATAATTTATAAGCCACAACACTTTTAGAGTATAACCTCAGCTACAACATATCGAAATCTGGGAGAAAATAAACGGAGAATAAGCGAGATATGGTCGGAAGTCTGCTGTGATTGATTTCAAAATCGATTAAAATAAGTTAAAATGCGCATTTTCAACTTTAACCGTCAATATGATGACTTTATAACATTTACCCGGCATAAATGAGGTAGGAATTCGTATTTACAACTCATAATCTATCCGAATATTAAAAGAAAATTGGGTATTTGTAGACTTTTAAAAAAGTTATGGCTAAATGAAAAAAGGATGTTTTTACCATATTTTGCCAATTTGCGTGCGCGCGTAATTTTGACTTTGACGCGCGCGTACTCCGTTATTATGAGTCAAGAATGGCTCAAATTAATAAGATGCATTAAGGAATATATAAGGATCGCAAAACATGCGAAAAAACGACATTTGTCTTGTTCATTTGTGTTACGCGCGCAAATACGCGCGCGCCGACGCGCACGCGCGGACATTTTTGAAACGCTTAAAATTGTCTGAAACATATAGTAAATTACTCGGGTTAGGGTTTTGAGCATTTTTAAATTATTTTTTTTAATTGACGGACGCGTACGCGCGCGTCTCCGAGTGTAATTGCATGAACAGTAATGTGACGTCACTGAAAAAGTTTGTAGATCTAAGTTAGATCATGATCTATCATCATGTGACGATTCATGACAATTGATTCATGCGATCTTGAGATATGCGACGGACAAAATCGGAAGAATAATAATCAAAATTCAAACGAAATCAATAGGTTATACGTATGATATACGTATAACCTAATAAAATAGAGACTCATATCCTGTCAATCAAAAATCTTACTGCTTGGCAATCTTAGCTGTACGAATTAATTTTATTATGTGTGAGCGCGTGTGTTGGTGGTCTGAATCATTCAACATAATGCTGCTTTATATTGATATTGTTGATCATCGTCTTGGTCTCCACTTTGAGAACATAAAAGTGATACTATACTTTTACTTTCATCTAAACGTATTTATAGAGATGACAGATACACGATATCAACTAACTCACGACGAATTGTATTCATTTTATTTCATTACATCCTTGCCAAAAACACTTGCCAGCAGACATGGAAGACCCGCCCTGGTACAACATGCCTCTCTGGAAGCTTTGCGGTGTCCTCCTCCTCATCGTTGTGAACGCCGTCATCATCCAGCAAGTGATTAAGCGCCTGATGGACTGCTGTATCTCATACTGTCGCAAGAGGCTGTGCAGGAAGACTGACGATACCCTATATGGAAGATACATCCTGAGATCCTTGAGAGAGAGGCGTCAACGTTCTGGACAAAAGATGTCGGAAACAGAGAGAAATGACGTAGATGGAGACCTCCCACCACCGTGCCACGCGAAGCCGCACGGCGCCTGGAACACTCTCGATAGAGCAAAGGTCGATGGTTACATACAAATGAAGGTAATGCTCGCATCATTCAATTGTAATTATTGTGAGAGTAGTATAAAGCCTAGCTTTCAATCTTAGCAGGTTCTTCGTCAGGGCAAAACATCACTTTAATTATTTTCATTGTAAAGAGACCTCATATAACAACCTAATTTATACTGGTCCAATCAATTGATATTCTTTTCTCGTTTTATCCTGACATAACAATGACCTGACATTACAAGATAACTTTGGTCCCAATGACCGCGCTATGGGGAGGTTCCACTGTATTATGCAATAGCACAAACTCGAAAACATTCATTATGTAACATTAATAGTTACAATTTGAAAACTATAACAATAATTGCTTGTCGATTGTTTCCAACATGAAGCCATTAACAGCAACGAGTGCGAAGCAGAAAGAGAATACTTCAGATGCCCACGAATCTTCGGGAGGATGCATGGAAGATGTAGAGGAAGAATGTACGTACAACCTGGAAAGGTCGGAATCTTCCACCCAACCTGCAACCAATGTGGGTAGTCGCGCGGTTGAAGCCACTGGTGATGCACAAGTCAACAGCGGCAAAGACCTATCAACGACCTCGCCGTCAGGTCACCGGATGGTGAAGAAGGGACTCGAGACGACGCTGGAGGAGGATCTGGACGCCCTTGCATCAGGGAATATCATCGGCGGCAGAGACGCAGCATGTAGTAAGAGAGGAGATAAGACGGAGAAAGATGAGACGGCAATAGACATGATAGGAGCCATCGCTAGCCATTATCAGAACAGGAGGGTGAAGTGTAGCGTCCCTGTTACCAGGTCACAGACGATGCCCATCCAAAAGAGAGTTGTAAGTCAAACACAAATATGTATTTATTCTGAACTTTGTCTGGGGAAATTAAGATTGGATATCTGAATAAAATGATACGTCCTTGGCCCGAGGTAAATAGTTTTAAAAATTCGAATAATATCCATGCTTGTTCAGCATGAAGTAAAGTATGTGTAATTGGAACAGATATGACACTCGTCTAGAAAATGTGTCTGTTTTAAACTGAAAGCTAAAATCAACAGAACAAATTATGGAATGGTACATGAAATTATTAACCCTGTAAAAGTTTGCGTTAGTATAACGGGGTTTTTTTTGTTTAATTTTTCAATTAGGGGT
>JBAMJV010009646.1:12500-27727 GCA_037951105.1 Echinarachnius parma
AAACGTCAAAAGCTGAAAAGTCCCGTTTGGTAAAAAAAATGGCATTACCTACGTATACACTTCAGCATGTCGTAGCTTCAATATGTATGTAGATTAGTGAGAGATAACTTAGTAATAGATGGAATATAGCATAACGCTAATATGTGCAAGGATTTATCATTTTCAAATAATGATTTTAGGAGCTATTCAACAAAATGTGTTGCATTCGTAAGTAATTATTAACAAATTAAACGTTACTTACGAATACAAAAATTACATAGGGAGTTTGATTACTGCGCTGACATTATTTCAAACGGCAATATCACGTAGATATTTTGGCTATTTGAAGAAAATGAGCGTGTTATGGTATGAAACTTATTTTCTTTTCATGCATTATAACGTTCATAATTTTGGGGCATTTAGAATACGAGCACACTAGGTTAAAAAGGTTACCTTTTTTGCCTCATTTAACATTAAACATTTTTCTCCTCTTTGTTTAACAAGCGTTATCATCATATTAATAAATAAATGTATGTGTATGATACAAAAGCATCCTTTGGCAATAGATTAAAATCAAAATAACGATAGTCAATGCTTCAATAAGAACATTAATGTGGCATTTAATCATGGGGACACTCTGTATTCGTAGGTAAAATGTACTCGTAGGTAACAAGATAAAAGTAAACTTTCGGATATTAAAGCCCATTTGGATGTCACAATCAACCTGATAAGTGTGCACTTTCTAGATCCGACCAGATGATTTCATAATCCTGAGTTTCGACTAAAAAATGATTTTTTTTGTTTATAAAGTTCCGAATACACAAAAATAACGATGTCATCATTGATTTTTAAATCGGTTAATACATCCAAAAAAAAATTAAAAACACATGCATCTGATGACCCACTATCTGCATCAAGATGATCGACCCATTCGATCCAAAAGCAATTGCGGTTGTTCGAATTGCATTGTGGTTATTTTTGTCTATGAAATTTCCTAAAAGCATATATCATGGAGTTTTTGCACTATATACGTTGACGTATGCACTATGATTTTTGGTGAACAGTTGTATATATTACTTTCATTTGTATTCCAATCACACGATAGATTGAATAATTGAATCAGATATGACTCTTTATAAAGTAGGTAAAATAAGAAAAAAGAACACACCATTTGACATCTTAATAAACTATATATATAAAGATGGTTAGAATTATATGTATAAAATGGCACTTCATGTAATATATTGGCTCAATTTTATTAAAGTATTTATCTCACAATACACCCTTACCCCTCCGAAAATTTGAATTGAAAACAGTATGTTTCGCCTAACTTTCAGCTATACCGTGTCCCAATCGTTCTTCTATTACCTCAGATATATACTTTTTGTATCTTGGGTAGATAGAAAATTTGATTATATTTTGTAATTTCGCAATTGTTTTTTAGTTAGTATATAATAATAAGATGCTACAACTTAATAGCATTTTCTTTATATAATATTTTTATCACATATAACAAGAGCATGTACACTGAAATAGTGATACTGTTAAACAGGTTATGATTGTGATAAAGTTTGATTTAACGGCCATTTCTGTTGTTAAAAGTAAAATATGGAATTTAAAACAATGATGATGCCGTGTTGTGATGTTTTCATAGGATGCCGTTTGATATGTATTAATATTATTAATAATAATAATAACTTGCATTTATAACGCGCTTAATACAGGGTTTCTAAGCGCAAGTATTATTACCCATGGTCATCAGGTACAGTACAAACCCATACAATGATATTGCGTGCTTTCTCAACTCCCCGGGGAGCATACTAGCGGAGCTGCCACTGATGATGGCGCATACCAGCTAATTAACACCCGACCATGGTACCCATTTATACACCTGGGTAGAGAGCAGCAATTGTGGATAAATTGTCTTGCTGAAGGACAAACGGAGTGGGCAGGGTTCGAACTCGGGATCTCGAGATCAGAAAGCGCGCGCTCTACCGATCTTGCCACACCACATCCACATCCACACCATTATTGCAGCCTTACATAACGTACACAGAAATCTCCAAGAATAACTTCGTTCATAATATTCTTGATAAATGTAGCGCATAATAAGATTATTTTAAAACGTTATAACATTATATTTTAGCACTTTACAATAATATACTGTAACACACAAAACTGGAAACAATACGAGTTAATCTTAGAAACATTCCAATTAAATTGGAGGGTTCGAATCAAACTAAGTAACCTGTTGGGATATGCAGGATTGGCCAATGTGTTTCATTAATATGCAATCCCTTAAGAACATGACAAGACCGCTGTATGAATTGTTTTTAGGAATCTCAAATGATCCTTTATTGCATTTATCAAACAGAAACTATATTACCACTCATCGTTTGCATGTTTGCGCAATCGTTTCAAATGTCTGTTTGTCATCCATACAGTTTATCGTAACTTCTATTTTATGTACACGCTGATGTTCACCTTATACAGTGATTCACCCAAATATTAAACAATATATATATATGCCCTCTCCTTCTCACATTCGTGTTTTTATAGCTATTTCAGGAACAGTATATATTTATAGATTATAGGTATACAAGTTGTTTTTCATATAGTCTAAAATAACTTTGCCTACTACAGGTATCTTGAAATATGTGAACAAAATTATGTTACCTACGAACACACTAGAATATTCGTTTCTGTATTACCTAAATGTATCGTTTCCCTAGAAATTCCAGATTAAACATTTTCTTACAAAATGTCTGCAATATCAATGATGTGAATACTTTCAATCAACATTACAAATTCAAATAGTCAGGTTTAAGATGGCCAAATGTTCACATTGAATATATATTTTGTTTTGAGAACACCACTTATAGTGCCAATGTAAATGTTTAAGAAGTCTTTTTTTCACCCAATTGATTGTAAGCACATTTGTATGATCGTATCTCACTTAGAACTGACAAGGGACCCCCATATTTCGCGACAGTCACTGTGAATAAAATGTGTTTGTTACCTACGTATGAAGTAAATTACATGTTGCCTACGAATACGTATTTTTCACGTATATTGTATACGTGTCATTTTTTTGCGCACAAACCTAAATTTTATATTTTTGGAAAGGGTATTTTCCACTCTTTACAATAGTGGAAAATAGTTCTGATTCACATCTTATTAAAGAAATTATGAAAAGTGATACAACCTCATGTTTTTAAGACAGGAAAATCTCAACACACTAATAAAAACATTTGAACTTGAAAATGTATAACAGAGTGATGTTTAAGACACAACATGTGAATGTATTCCATGATTAGCATCTTATAGATGAAATAAAAGCAAATGTTTGCATGAAGCAGATTGATTTGGAGTTCCATAATCACATTTGTTAAGTAATTCATCTGCATTCGTAAGTAACGTTAGGAAATGTACCATAAGCTTCTCAAGGCCATTACTTGGCCGTTCGGAGAGATTAGTGATGGCACTTTTTTTCTGGTTATGGTTGATATGTCTACTTAAAATGTTCAAAAGGATTAAACAAACAAAGCAGGCTGAAATTCGGACCTAAAAATCTGGCCGTGTACACTTTTCGTTGGAATCGACCATATATATTACATACCATGGTAAGCATTACAAATTTTCTTTGAAAAAGAAATAAAGTCTGAATTGTTTTTATTTTCTGCTAGCCACTTACGGAACTATAAATAATCACCGACACAATCCCTTTCCAAACTATTATGTCTAGTACTTTGGAAGTGCGATAAATTCAATGCCTTCTTCAACTAACTTTAAAGCAATACTCTATATAGCGTGGGTAAGAAAAGAACAAGAATTGCTGCGCACCAACCTCTACAATCTACACAACGTGAGAGGGGTTGTTTGTGTGTGTGTTTGCTTGTTTGTGTGTTTGTGCGTTGTTTGTTTGTTTGTTTGTTTGTTTGTTTGTTTGTTTGTTTGTTTGTTTGTATGCTTGTTTGTTTGTTTGTATTAATTTGTTTGAACATTGGGGGGGGGGGGGGGGGGTGGTGGTGGTTAGACCGTGGGCCAGTTGGCTGTTGGAACAGGAAGTCAGCAAGAAAGAACTCGGGAAAGTAAAGTCTTTCCCGAGGTCATGGGGCTTTCCATTTTCCGTTTTTTTTTTGGCACGTCCACAACCATGACAAGGTGGACTGGAGCATGATCACATCAAGCACGGTTCAAGCCAGGGCGCATGCGCCTCACGTCCGCGCTCACGTTGTCTTACGATTCTTGGACGCAAGATCTGAGAATCTGGTACCTATACTGGATATAACGGACGACGTGAGAGCTGACGTGCGGCGTATGCGCACCGGTTTGCGATCCGTGGACGTGGACGTGCGATCTAAAAGCCAGTAGGCCTACTGATCGAATCGGGATACATTATAATAGAGACCGGAACATCCATGAATGAGCAGACGACACATCTTACAAATTGCCTCATTCATTCATGTAACTCAAAACAAACTTGGACACGGGTATATTATACATCGGCGGCGTAGCGTGGTCGGATTGAATGGGGTGGGGGCACACGAACTATTGGGGGGCCCCGTGCCCCCCCACCCGTGCCCCCCCCCCCCCCTCCTTGTAGCTATGCCATTGCTCTGTGGTTTGCAAAATGGCGTCAATCATTTGAAAATGTATAGTATGCCTTCTTCGACCTTTAACAATGCTCAGTAAACGGATACTATTAAAGGACCTAAAGAATACAACGTACTTTGGCACTTATTCCATAGTTGATGACTTGTAAAATAGGTCTGCCGAAAAAAATCCATGAAAATAAACACAGTAGTGATATAGGACTAATTTTCTGATGCCAAATCTCATTTAGCAGCCAGTTTACGCCCCACCCACATTAGGGTCCAGAATCGGCAGCGTGATTGACATGTGATTGACAATTCATTGTCTTACGTCATGACGCGTCATCTACAGAATTTAGTTCATTAGTCCGTACTTTAGATGACGTCACATTTTGGCGATTTACAAGGGGCGTTCCCAGGACAATCAGATATTTACTAATTACCCCAAAATTGATTGATTTCATGAGAAATGACTGCCAAATTCTTTTTCTTCAGGAAAAATTACATGTAGAGAGCCGAATTGTGAAAATTAGGCCATCTAGACGCTATAGGTCCTTTAACCATGGTAGCTGATTTATTGGATTTAGGATTCCGGTTTCTTTTTCACCCACACTGTATCACGAATACGTAGTGAAACAGAAAGTATCAAAATTATCCATATACCCTTCAACTTGTCATAATGAACAAACAGGTCAAAAAGAAGTTTACTTTGAAGACCATTTTTTTTCTTTCTCAAGCTGTCAAGCTATTAAACTGGCGAATGTTTGATAAAGAACATGATGCCATTGCGTGCAAAACCAAAGCCATTAGCGTGTATTTATGTTAAATACTAAAGGGAACCGAGACCTCAAAATTAACAACAGACATATAAAAGTTTTTATTTTTAGTTATCCATTCCAGCGAACTTTAATAGAAACCTGTGTCTCCAAAAATATTATGATTCACAATTTCTAATCAGACTTGTTTTATTATCATCTATAGGACCTTAACCACCAATTACATTTCTACAAAAATCTACCTAATCTTCTACTCGACCCATGAACACATAATTTAGTATTATTGTGAGTTTTTCACATTACCAACACAACTTTCTGGAAACTTATTTTTTAAACCTATAATTTTCTGAACACTTTGGTGGAATGGACATTTTAAAACTGTTCTCTTTCATATATTACTAAATTATTTGTTGGGTGTTTGTTCCCTTTAAGTGGAATTGAGAAAATATTTCAAAACCACCAAGCGGAAGCTTTCGGTACTCCTTCAGACGTTTGTTTGTCGCAGAGTGTCTTTGGTTTCTCTTTCCATTGATGATCGACGAATAAGTAGGTTGTTAGTTGGCTACACAATGACTCAGCTGCATAATCATGATAATGGAAAAACAAGGAATCGAAATTGGAATATTTTCCATGGTCAAGACGATCGTGCATAGTCTGCTCAGAGTTGTCTTTGCACGAGTTCCGACACTGCATTTTGCCGCGTAGTTTGCAAAGGATTCCGTACGTCCTGACATCGTTTCGTAAAGATTGGTTGGTTAGTTGGTGATTTTTTTTTTTTCAGACGCGTTCAATCAATCAACTTTGATTATTTACATATTGGACCGCCCTGTATCTCGAGAGACGCAGCCGACGTTCGAACCTATGCCGATAAGTGCGAAGAGAAGAGCCCTGACCAAGACCAGATCTATAGCATCGCACGCAATCCACGCATGGTTTATGCAGATGGTCTTTATAACTACCGGCGATGGACCCTTGAATCAACGAAAGACGGAATGCGTCTTGTGGCTTGCTATAATGTTTGTTTAGTAGGTCTTTATATGTGTAATGATCGGAATCAAATAGGCAATTCGACAAATCAGTATACATGCATGAATATACATTTACGTGTTGTGTAAAAGTTATTACTATTTACTTGGATCCAACTAAGTACAGTGAAAATAGAACCTCGTCGCCATTTGAGTGCCGATCTACACGCAAGCTGGTGTACTTTCACGTGCCAAACTGCACTAATCAGCTGAAGCTGCATTAACACTAATGTAAGAACGATTAAATACCACAGTTACGACCGCAGCATTGTGTGTTTTGCAGTCAAAGGACTTCTCCTGAAATTACCGCCGGGAAATTAAATAAGCACAGTAAAGATAGAGAGGTTTATATACTAAGAAGGAAAGAGTTTAAT
Organism: Echinarachnius parma; assembly: GCA_037951105.1. Taxonomy (NCBI): domain Eukaryota; kingdom Metazoa; phylum Echinodermata; class Echinoidea; order Clypeasteroida; family Echinarachniidae; genus Echinarachnius; species Echinarachnius parma. Next base: position 19,250 of record JBAMJV010009646.1, read on the forward strand.
ACGTGTTCTGATACACACCTCCTGATCAACTGACAATTCAGGATAAACATGTTCCTTACTGGATTGTTGCAAACCCCATTGAGTTAATACAGGGAACACCAGGTTGCCGTAAGCAGCGAGTTAATGGATGATCTTTAAACTAGAGTGAGATCTTTTACTGGCAAGGGTTCAAATACGACAGTCTCTGATGCTGACCCACGTGATCAACTGATAATCAGATTAAGGGAGTATCTTTACTCAGTGGACAGTCTCTGATGCTGACCCACGTGATCAACTGATAATCAGATTAAGGGAGTATCTTTACTCAGTGGACAGTCTCTGATACTGACCCACGTGATCAACTGATAATCAGATTAAGGGAGTATCTTTACTCAGTGGACAGTCTCTGATACTGACCCACGTGATCAACTGATAATCAGATTAAGGGAGTATCTTTACTCAGTGGACAGTCTCTGATGCTGACCCACGTGATCAACTGATAATCAGATTAAGGGAGTATCTTTACTCAGTGGACAGTCTCTGATACTGACCCACGTGATCAACTGATAATCAGATTAAGGGAGTATCTTTACTCAGTGGACAGTCTCTGATACTGACCCACGTGATCAACTGATAATCAGATTAAGGGAGTATCTTTACTCAGTGGACAGTCTCTGATACCGACCCACGTGATCAACTGATAATCAGATTAAGGGAGTATCTTTACTCAGTGGACTAACCCTAGTGAACATAATAAATTAAACTAAATCATGATCATGATTGGCCTAGTGATTGTCACCTTGTGCTGTAGATTCCTGATCTGCGGAAGTGAAAGCCTTGATTGTTCCAGTAAGTTTCTTGCATCGTTTTACTTAATACAGTCAAACCTGTCTATAAGAAGACCCATATAGGAGACAGTAGAGGGGTCTTTATCAACAGCTGGTCTCTATAGACAGGTTCATTTACATGTATACTGCATTTAAGGGAGTCACGTTTTCATCAGTTTCATCAGTTTTCATTGGAAAAGACACCCTATCCGATGGACATAATCATTTTGTCACTATATTTTGGCAAGTGCCCATTCCGTTTTTTGGGGGGCCACCCTGTTTTCCTATTTGTATTTAATCTGACGTTTATGGTGCAGATAATTTCTGTGAATGTGAAATTATAGGAAATAAATTAATTTAACACCACCATGTATTCAGTTTAGAGACCATGACGACGAACAATTATGATACTAAGAACTATTCCAAATACATGTGTATCATTTTGCAGTTTGGGCAAAGAAATAATAAAATTTATCGTTAATATTTTTTTTTTCTTCCTTTTTCTAGATACACATAACGTATCACAAGCAGATCGTAAGTTTACCGTGAGTGATTTTGATGGGGTGACATGCTGGAAGATATACTCACCACCTGGTACACGAGTTCGACTTCGCTTCGAGACATTCAGCATGACAACGGGATACGATTTCTTCGTGGTCGGTGACCTGTCGGGCAAGCTGATTGGAGATGCGAACACTACACTTGCTAAATTCGGGTACTTGTTGGATCAACTGTTTAATCTTACATTGTCCACTTTAGGAATGATAATAAAGGGATATAAATAAGGGGCTGCGATTATATGTTTATAGTTTTTATAGAGTGTCCGCCTCATATGCACAGGAGGTCCCGGGTTCGAACAAAGACCGGGTCATACCAAAGACTTTTAAAATGGTACCTTCTGCGCTCAGCATCTATAGAACGGAGAAGGGAAAGTTAATCACACGAGTTACCAGAGGACTGGCCCCCTTCTGTAGTTTTCGTTATATTTAGTAGACGTGTGGCCTAGGGCCAATGAATCGGAGATAGGCGACGCCTTATCTGCCAACATTGGCACGGGAAGGACTTTAACTTTAACTTAATTATATTGTTTGAAATCCGGATTTTGAATTTTTCGCGTTAGAAGGTGACGTCATTCCCGAGCAAACAAGCTCCGCCTCTTTTTGTTGGCTCTCGCAGCTCGCAGGGTTTGTGCACAAACACAAGGCGAAACGTGAGCCAACACAAAGAGGCGGAGCTTTTTATTTTGTTCGGGATTGACGTCACATTCTAGCGCGAACAATTCAAAATCCGGGTTTCAAAAATGTAATGGCAGCCTCCATGATGTACGCGATGAATGGGATGAGCCCGTACTGCGAGTGATTTTGAATGATGCTCCTCCCTCGCTAACATGATATCACCAGTATCATGAATATTGGAAATAAATGCATGATATTATGTTGTAATGTGTACAGAATATAATCGAAACTAACGAAAAAGGTGGAGAAACCTCTCCTTTAATCTTTTAAAGTTAATGGATCAATATACTGTTCCGTATAACCGAAGTGGTATGTTCAAAGAGACTTCTATCATTTGCAGTTAAAGTTAAAGCTACAATTATAATAGCCTTTTTGTAGTCTCGAAAGAAAAGGCATTTTCAAAAGCAAACAATACTTCAGTAATATGATAAGAATGTATTTGAAGAGTAAAACGTGAGTGTTGTTTTAAAAGTTGTCTTATAGTGTTATTATAGGTTTTCCCGCTCATTTTCGCGATTGTGTCAATCCAATTGATACTAGGAGCAAACGAATTCGCGCGATTTGCGATCGCCATGTTAAAGCAGCATTCAAATTCGTAAATAGTCGTTCAAAATCACGTAGGAGCAAGTGAATTTGCACAAAGAGCATACCTTTTCATCAATGATCATTCGAATTCGCGAAAGGACAGTTGGCTGCACATTCGCGAATTCGAATGCCCATAAATGAACTTCTGTGTCTATTCACGAAAGCTTATGCGTATGCATGAATTCGCTTGCACTTATTCGGAATTTGGAAGACCGATACCAACGATTATACGCGGTAATGCGTGAATTTGAATGACCCTTAATGAATTCGATTGAAAAATGTGTAAAATTGAGCGGGAAAACCTATATTATAGGTTTTCCCGCTCAATTTCGCGATTGTGTCAATCGAATTGATAATAGGAGCAAACGAATTCGCGCGATTTGCGATCGCCGTACCAAAACAGCATTCGAATTCGTAAATAGTCGTTCAAAATCACGTAGGAGCAAGTGAATTTGCACAAAGTGCATACCTTTTCATCAATGGTCATTCGAATTCGCGAAAGGCCGTTGACAGTTGGCTGCACATTCGCGAATTCGAATGCCCATAAATGAACTTCTGTGTCTATTCACGAAAGTGTGTGCGTATGCATGAATTCGCATGCACTTATTCGGAATTTGGAAGACCGATACCAACGATTACGCGGCAACGCGCGAATTCGAATGACCCTAAATGAATTCGATTGAAAAAAGTGCAAAATTGAGCGGGAAAACCTATACTACGTAATCGAGTGGTCCACAAGCATTGCTTTTTAGTGAATCTCTCGATTTCCACATAATTCACTGATATTATTTAGTTGTCATTATGCTTAGCTAGCTTAATTTTACACATGTAAACTCTATAATTTTATTTGTATACAATGTTGTAAATTTAATTGTTTGTTTTGTTTGGGGGGGGGGGGGGATTAAATTAAACTGAACTAAACTCATACAGAGTGCTCTATTGGGAGTGAAGAGAAGCAGAAAGAGATACAATCAATTGTAAGTTATAATTAAGTGTAAGTCAGACAATATGCGCGTTTCAACCAATAAGATTTTCTCATTTAGGAAACGTATACAAAGTAGGCGCTGTTCAGTCATTTTCATTGATCATATCATTGCAGGGGGTCCGAGCTTCCAAGTAACGTCACATCCCTAAGCAATGGAGTCTGGATTCAAGCAGAAATAGACAAAACCATAAATAGTCACATTGCTCCGAATGTCATATTCTACGCTGCAGCTGAGAACACATCTGGTAGGTATATGTTTAACCTTGAACAAATATGTATAATATAGCCTTGTTTACAGACCCCTGGCCAGGATTTTTCAAGGGGGGTGCGTAATTTTGAAAAACGGAACCGAGACGGAACGAGGTCACGGCCGAGGCCGAGACCACTGCTTGAGAGTCGTGTAAGCGGGTGGGGGGGGGGGGAGGGGGGGGGGGGGGGGTGTCCGTCGCCAAAAATTGACGAGTCCGAGACCACTGGTTTAGTTGTGTAATCGGGAGGGGGGGGGGGGGGTTCCGAGACCATTGGTTTAGATGGTCGAGACCAATAAAAAGTGGATTCGAGACCGGTAAAAGTGGACCTTTCTGAACCTTTTTTTTTTGGGGGGGGGGGGGGGGGCAGACCCAACGTACCCCCTAGGCTGGCTATGGACTAGATTTAGAGATCGACTAGACACAGTCAAACCTGTTTAAGTTACCACTTGTCTACAACAGCTAGCCTGTCTATCTATCTAGCTATCAGGCCATAGTTCATCCAACGTTGGACAAAGCCCTCCTCATGCCATTTCCATTATTTTCTGTCTCTAACTTACCTGGACCATACGGCCGTTCCCATGTATGATGTTAGTTCATCTCTCCATCTTCACTTTTGCCCCCGTCTTCTTTTCTTTCCCTTCCTTCGTTGCCACTCTGTTAAACGATGTGTTCATCTATATATTGTCATGAGGTCGTGCTACATGCCCAGCCCTTCCCCATTTTGATTCCCCTACTTTCTCCATAATGTCTTTAACCTTTGTTTTCTGTGTTATGACTTTTTGATTGATTTTGTCTCTCAAAGATAAATGTAACATTTTTCTTTCCATAGCTCGTTGAGTTGTCCCAAGCTTCTGTTCTAATTATTTTGTCAATGACCATGTTTATGATCCATATGTCATGGTTGTTAGAATGCATTCAATCTTCTTTTGTTAGTGTTAGTAGACAGCAAAATTGATCTGCGGTAGAGAAAACCAATGTAATGGGACCTGTCTATAGAGGTCGTCCTGTCTGTAGTGGCCACTTTCATGTTTCCCTTGATAGTTGGTCACTATACACAGGTTTGACTGTATATAATTATAAGAATGTTTATCTATACAGAGTATTGAGTCAGTATTGATGAACATGGTACATGTATCATGTACGTAAGATGAAGTATTACAAATAATTTAAGTTCCCTAACTAAAATTACGTAACCTGGTCGCTACAAGATTTTGCAATCCACATAGAGCTAATTAAGGGTCCATGAGGTTCCCATAGACAACTAGAATAACAGTACACGTAATTCCATTTATTTTGTGTTGATTTCCTTTTCTTACTTGCTTTTACTCGCGCACGTCCCTTTCCATAATAGTCGACATCGAACTATCCCAATTCAAGACGCAAGAGAGCTTGAATCTCACTTACAAGGATAACAGCTACCGCCAGGTGAGGGTACGATCTCCGCTCGGCTCCACGATATGCGTGATGACGACGCCGATCCTCCGTCTAGAAGGCAACTACGACTTCCTCTTCCTTGGGAGCAGTATTACCACCCCGTTCAGAAGGTCCGAATGGGCGGCGATCACGGGCTGGCACGACGGGGCACCCCTCCAATTCTATTCAGAGATGAACGAGCTGGTGATTATCTTCACAACCGACTTTTCCAAAACACATGGAACGTTAAGTCTAAGGTTCAAATTGGCGTTACACAAGAAAGATGGCGAACAGAGCTCTTCTATTAGTAAGTTTATTACTTAAAATTTTCCATAGGACCCGTCATGTTCATATTGAACAACCCCACAAAAAGGAAAATACCTTAAAATAGTCCCAGTGGTTCCCTTTCGGGAATTACTAAAACTTACCATAAGACCCGTCATCATGGTCATGTTCATCTTGAACAACAACAAACAACAATCGTAAAATACCTTTCAAGAGTATCAAGAACAATTTTGACGCCATATAATATAGAGTCATTATCGAAATTTCCATTTTAAATGTGTATACCTTATCAGTTATTGTGCAAACATCTGCAAAATGACAACAGTAGAAATAAATTGCCTATGTCGTTATTGACATGTTTTATATTCTCAGCAGGGACTGTTGTCCACCGAGGGGCTACAGGAGCAGCAACGAATCCAAGCCTGACAACAAGGCCCAGATCGGTCGACGCATCGGTTGACGGGTTGACATCGGATGAGGGCAGAGATGAGAGCTACAGCCGAAGCGACATCGTTTTCTACGCCATTGTCACCGGCGTGTCGGCAATAGGCGTGGCCGTCTCGTCACTTCTGCTAGTTGTTGCAGTGAGATGCCTAGTAAACCGGATGAACAGGACGTCACACCAGGACATCTACTGGCGAGACATGTTCAACAGGCTTTCCTATGGAAGTTCCAGAACTTCGGTAAGTTTATTTACACTACTAGGATGTAGTATACATTCTATTTCTCGTCAATGTCCCGATGGATAAACTTACAATAGTTATTGTAAATACAGACTTCTTAGTCAATCATGTTGAGACAATATCATAGAACGTTATGCAAATGTTTCAGTTACTGCGTCATCACACATGTCATGCATGTGGAGGGGCGCGTTTAAAGAGCTTTGTAGCCGTATTTGAATTCCCCCTGGTGCCTAGTTTTGAAGACAAGCATGGCGCTGCTCTGCCGCGTACCAATATCCCCTAGATTGACAGTATTGTGACCTCAATGTTATTCCGATAAACAGAAAACAAATGACCGAATGAGATTTCAAATTAAAGGGATCTAGTAACTTTGTTGACATGTGCAACAAGTGATGAATGGTTGGTGCAATGTATATTGTTGTTATCTCATATGTCAGTGGCGTAGCGTGGTCGGACTGTTTGGGGGGGCACGAAAATTATTGGGGGGCACACCTTATGTATTTCTTTGTTTTTTCAAAAAATGGCCCCTTTTGTTTTCTATTGTTTTTTCGAAATTATTGGGGGGGCACGTGCCCCCCCGTGCCCCCCCGTAGCTACGCCACTGTCATATGTCCACAGGGTATTGTGTGAAAATTTCAAGTCAAATGGACATTGTATGGCCAAGTAATGAGCGAAAATGCAAAGTGATATTCAGTAACTCACTGCACTCACTTTGTACACGGAAGAAAAACTCGCCCGGAGTTATCTGAATACTTCAATCATACATATCTTTGTAACGAAAGGGAAATTTGAAAAAACGAAACCTGTCACATGATTTTATTGTTAATACGAATTCAGCAAGGTATACGGGAACCGCTAGAATTAAAGTTTTATTTTGAGGATTTGGACAATGTTACTAAGTCCCTTTAAATGATTTCTTTGTTTCACAGAACAGAGGTACATTATTTGAGAGAAGGGCTATACAAATGTTCCCCCTAGTAAATTTCTTCAGAAATAATATTTGTATTCTAAAGAGATAAGTAACACACATCAATGGTTATTCTAATTTGTCTTCTACAGTTCAGCTCTCTGGATCGCTTCCTCACATTCCATCGGCACCAGAGTGGGACATCATCTTGGAAGTCGTCTTCGGAGCGTTCAACGGATACTTCTATCAAACCTGACACTGAGTTCAATCCAGTACCATCACATCCCCGAGCCCTGGTTCCCGGTCCACACCAGCTTTCAGAGCATCGACGAGCTAGGCCACCACCGGTTCCTGTCAGATTACATAGTCCCGATCTCCATTCCATGGAACGGACGATGCCCTCGGAGCCTTCAACGGATGCGTCTGTACAACCTGACACTGAGCTAAATACAGAACCATCACAGAACCGAACCATAGTTCCCGTACCACACCGGCCACACAAGCCACCGCCCGTTCCTCCTGCCAGAGTCCGTCGTCAATATCTCAATTCCACGGAACTGGAGACGCCAACGGATTCAGCTGTAAGACCTGAGTCGAATCCAGTACCGTCACAGACCCGAGCCACAGTTCCCGTACCACACCAGCTTAAACAGCGGCCACAAGAGCCCCCGCCCGTTCCTCCGGCCAGCGTCCACACTCGCGATCCCCATTCCACTTTTCGTACTACGCAGCATCAAGATGCCTCCAGCTCCGTCACAGATAACGGGGCTCCACAACCTGGTCATGGTCTCGATGCATGCGGTTTGCCCCAACGTCCGCACTCTTGGGCTGTCGGCGTTGCCCGAAGGGTACGGCACACTTACTTCAAAGGTGAGAATATGATGAACGTTCTCGGGAGAAAGCTTCCAGAAATACCCTGTCATCGAACCATCGAGTGTTCAACGCAGACAGATTGTGAACGATCTTCCATCTATGATGACACGGAAGTCGGTCCCTTATCCATCAATGTCCCATCCGATGACCCTCACGATAGAGGAACAGACACTACTCTAACTCGGTGTCAAGGCTCGAGCAATAGCGTCGGTGTTGGTGCCATGCGGTGTGTAATAAACCCAAGCGTGATCCAGTCGGTTGGGTCATTCGAGCTTCCGGGAGAACCGGCATGCTGTGCTTTGGACGCGACAGAATCACCGAGGGTTCAGCCCCCATCCTCCATGTCCTCTAGATGTTCTGTTCAATCTGCGGATGCATGTGAACAAGCATACCAAGGTTGTGATAAGCAACCGAGTTCCAATCTCGACGAAAATACACGTATCACGCCTATCGTT